>JAHWFP010147058.1:26358-44084 GCA_023313725.1 Lithobius niger
TTTTATAGTGTTGTGCATTTACATTTGTGATTTTTAGTATCCTTTTATTGTTTCTCCGGGCATCAAAAGACTTCATGTCTTCTTTTTGTGTACATTCTTTATTTGAAAAATTGAAAATAAAAGCCCATTTCATTTCATTTCATTTCATTGGTCTAATCTTCCCAGAGCTACTAGTATATCCTTTTCTCATGGAAAATGTATGGTAAGTGGTATTTAGTTATTCAGCTAGTTGGCGTTTTATTTACTACGTGTTTTACACTTTAACGAGTAATAACTACTAACGAGTAATACCTTTGGTATGTATGGAAGTTGTACACATATGTCAGCCCTGTTAATACATATAACGCTGATATGAACTAGTACTGTTTATTATTATTAAATAGAAAATAATTTACGTGGCGTGATATTTATTATTACCATTGTTGGTAAATACAAGTTAGCATACTACTAACTTTTTACTTTTTATTTCAGCTACACTTCTGAGATAAACTAATTGTCAGAATATGTTACGTTTAGAAAACGTGGTGAAGAAAAAATCAGCGGCTTCAGAGGGAGGTTCTTTACAACGAAGAATTAAAAGCATGGTAAAATACATTTTACAATCAAAAGAAGAAAAGACGGTTTCATTGCCAGGTATGGCATTTGTATCAGACAAAAAGAAAAGTCTAGTTACTAGAGGGAGTTGGATAATTCTTATAATCCTCAATATTACAATGTGTTTTTATCAAGGAGTTGAGCGTACCATTTATTTTTTATCCTATCCAATTGAGATGGACATATCAACAACAGAACTGCCATCAGACTACTTCCCTGCTATTACAATTTGTGCACCACAAAACGAAATGTTTTTGAAGGCTTGGAATTTTAAGGCCGAACCAGACCTTCCTTATAAATGCAGAGTATGGATGGAACACATATTGTGGCTTTCAGATAACTTCACCACAGACGAACTTTGGGCAGTTTCAAATACATCCATTTTGCTGGTTTCATCAAGTATGGTGTATAAGGTATTTATTTGAACGTGCCTAAAAAGCCATTACTTTAGACTTTGCTAATTCACTCATCAATACACAACCTTTCCAGAAGAAGAGAATCAGTTGATCTGGTAAAAAATACCACTGATGTTGCAGTCGAATTTTGGCAGTAATGCAGACTTCCAAAAAATTAAGAAACTATTCGAGTGTCATATTTATTATTGTTAAAGAGTAATTAAACAGGATGGTTAGAGTTATGTAGATATATTATGAGTTATATATTCATACATTAAATCTATCAGCTGCTGCCAGGAAGGAAAATACAACATTTCAAACATTGAACTTAATGATGTAACAGCAGCCTTCAATCATAAGAAAAACTTTAAAAAAAAGTCCCCTATGCTAAGTGGGGAAAATCCAATAGTATACTGTGCAAAAAAAGTCTATTACTAAAAGCAAAAACAACGCAATTTTTTAGTGAATGAAATTCGGGGATTTCTATTGCTAGTAATGTTGATAACATCGAGGAGTAAAAGACTGAATGACTGTACGTATCAACGGATCAGTATGGTACGTCCAGGTGAAAAATCTTCTTAAAATTTCGTGCAATTAAAATTAAGCTACAGCCACTATGTAGGAAGAAAAAAGTTTGCTTTATTAGAACATCCAAACCGTTATTCATATCACAACTAGACCGATTAAAATTATTATTCATCATGTCATTATTGACCCAAAAATCTCATATACATTATCAGAGTGAAGGTGGCAGATGTTTTCTACTTTAGATTATTTTCCCAGCCTGGTTTTTCAGTTGCAGTAGCATCTTCACATCATCTAGTGTTGAATTTCACTTACTGCCAAAATTGTCAGCCCCTGCTTGTGTCTGCCATCTTGTTTTTCAAAATGGCTCCAGTTGGAAAAAAAGAGAAATACAGCCCATTTTGAACAGCCCTTTTTTGAAGAATTAGCAACTGCACGGCAATGGGGACGAAGTTAGCATGCCTGAAATGACGAATTAGCAAAACAGCATGATAATGACGAATAAAAACTTCCCCGTTTTGAACAGTCCTATGTGGACATAGCCTATGTGGACTTCGAAGCGGCGCTCCATCTAGTCTCCAGTTGTGATGGAAATGATACATACACCAGAGTTAATCACATACACCAAGCTTGCAGTTTTGCCTACGTGATTGTGGACCATCTAGGCAGAATACTTTCCAAAAAGTTGTACAGAGGAGTAGACTGCGTGAAGGTTTTCTTCGAATCTATATTAGAACAGCAGAAAAATATCGTGGCTTGCGTGGATTCCAACAAGCAAAGGATGTAACGTTTAACCAAGGAACAGTGGTTGCTCTACAAAACAGCTGTGGTGTGCCATCTTTGCAAACACGGTGCTTTTACCCCACCTGAAGCAAAGTATAACGGGTTCACGAAAGTAAGAGACCACGACCACATCACCGGTGAATATATGAGGTGCCACGCACAGCAAGTGTAACTTTGCTTACACTTTGAACAAAACATAATGGTTGGTATGCATAATTTCGAAAAATACAACAGACATTTCGTCATGAAGTCTTTGTATTCATTCAAAGATTTGAACGCTCTGCATAACGTGAGGATCATAGCAAAGAACAAGGAAGGAATCAGCAGCATGAGATTGGGTGGTTTCACTTTCATAGATTGTCTAGCGTTTATGACGGCATCGTTGGAAACTTTAGCTTCGAACTTAAAGCGCTTTAACATTATGGACAAGCTTTTCGAAGCTTCGTGAATCGATGGAACTCATACAAGGCCTTAGGCGAAAAGGCGTGTTTCCATACGAATACCTGACAAACATGGAAGTGTTTGAGGAGGAGTGTTTTCCTTCCATGTCAGCATTTACCTCATTGTTGAAAGGAGCAATCTGCTCCGAATCTTATGAACACGCCTTGAAGATTTGGGTTTAAGGCAAATGCAAAACTTTTGGAGATTACCACGATCTGTATTGTGGACGGACGTTGGGCTTCTAGCCGATGTCTTTGAAAACTTTAGAGTGACGAGTTTGGTTAGTTACGGATTGAATCCCTCCCATTACATTTCTACACCCTCGCTATCTTGGGATGCTCAAGGACGGGAGTGTCTTTGTATCTCTTTACTAATATTGACATGCATCTTTTGGTGGAAAAGGGTATAAGAGGCAGTGTCTTGTTTATAGCTAGAAGATACGCTAAAGCCAACAACCCATATATACCATCTACATTCGACCCCAATAAAAAGAATTCTTACATCATATTTTTGGTCTTTAACAAGGTGTACGGTTGTGTAATGTGAGAGTATTGACCGACCGGAGAGTACGAATGGGTGCAGGTAGACCGACTCGAGGATATAAATCTCGATAATTACGGAGATTAGAGTGATACGGAATTGATATTAGAGTTGGACCTGGAATGCCCGGAGATGCTTCATGCGTCTCACAATGATTTCCCAGTAGCACCAGAGCACATGAAAATCACAAAGTCAGTACTTTCTCATTTCAATCGTTGGGCAATCAAGGACTTGTGGTTAACGTATAGCAAAGGCCTAAAGCTAATCACTAACCTTTTCTCAAAGACAAAGTATGTGGCACACTACAGGAATTTGAAATACTACTTTTCTCTCAGCATGGTCCTCAAGAAAATACACAGAGCAATCAGCTTTAAGGAAGCGCCTTGGCTGAAACCTTACATCGATTTTAATAACGAGAAACGGCAAGCAGCTACTAACAATTTTGACAAAAACCTCTATAAACTTAAGAATAACAGCATTTTCGGTAAGACGATCAAAAACAAACGTAAGAGAAACAACGTCTGGATAGCAACAACGAAAGAGAAAGCCATCAAATAAGCATTTCACCCCCGCTCCACGAGTTTCACGTCTCTAAACAAGGATTTGGTAATTTTTACAAAGACTCCCGCAAACAACATCTTGGACAAACCCATCATGGATGGGTTTAGCTTCTTGGAACTGTCAAAGTTACTAGTCTACCAGTTTCATTATGACCACATGATGAAAAAGTACGCACCGGAAAGATGTAAACTCCTAGTTACGGATACTGATAGTTTCTGTTAATCGATAGAAACGGACGATGTTTACAAAGATATGGAAGAGGATGAGTTGTTGTTCAACACGTCAGACTACCCCAATGACCATTTTCTACACTCCGACATCAACAAAAAAGTATTGGGAAAGATGACACACGAGAGCGCGGGTTGCCCAATTTTTGAGTTTGTAGGTTTAAAGTCTAAGCTATACAGCATTTTACAGTTGGATGGGTAGAACAAAATGGCTTGCAAAGGCATTAAAAAAAGCACAAGACGTGCACGAAACATACAAGAATGTGCTGTTTAATGATAGCGTCGTAAGAACTCTAGGGTCTTACATTCGATTGGAGCGTAACAAACTGAAAACTGTCATCATCAACAAGTTGGCTTTCAGTCCTTACGATGACAAGAGTTAGGTATGCGACGATGCAGTCAGTACTCTCGTCTATAGGCATGTGAATGCAGCTTAAACTATCTAAGTTGTCTGTCCAGCTGTTGTATTTGGAATCGTAGTCTTTTTACAAAATAAAGCATTTTCCCATCTTTTCCTTTGTTTTTACGTAACACCTGCTCCACTAGAAATAAATCTGGAAATAGGGTTTTTTGAATTTCCTGTTCGTAGAAACCTCCGAGCACCGGTTTACCCGACTCATCCTTAAGAGATAAAAAACTGGTTGTGTTTTTTGAACTTTACGGATCGTGAATACTTCGTTAGTAAAATTTTGCAAATACCCTTTATAGAAATTTATTTTTTAACCTTAGATATCCTGACTTTACTACCTACATTAAATTTGGGTTACTTTAGGAGACGTTTAAGACTAGTTCATCTCAGCAATGGTTCGTGACGTCTGATTACATCTCTAGGGTTTAGTTTTGTGGTGGAATGAACCGTGTTGTTGTCATGCGAAACCAAGTCGTCGATAATGTGTATCCACTTGTGCTTGGTGAATCTTTTCCACATTTGAGTTTTCAGCGTTCTGTTGAAACATTCTACCACGCTCGCTTTTTTCTCAGATTATTTGGAGTACGTGTTGATGTTATGACGCGTAAGTAGTGCTTTGACGTCTTTATTGTAGAACTCACTACCTAAATTGACTTGTAAATTTTTATGGGGTATCGCTCCTATGAGCATCTTCTTGAAAGCTTCGATAACATCTATACTGGATTTAGATTTAAGGGGAATGGCCCAAGCAAACTTGGACATGACGTTAATGCAGGTCAGGAGGTAGTTAAACCCTTTATGTAGTTTAACTTACGGTATCATTTCCACCAAGTCAGCCTTCCATAGATCGTTCAAGCCCAGTAGAATCATCTTCCGTCTCAGAAAATTTTTCCGCATTGGTTTGCCAAGTTCGTTTAAGAGTTGATCCATTTTTTTTATTTCCCATTCCGAACCTGAGTTTTGTTTTCATGATTTTCCTAACGATGGAAGCAGCAAGCTTTTCCCTCCATGCCAGAGACGGATCCTTTCTCACTCTTTGAGTTTTTGAAATGAGAACTTCATTGGCGGCGTGTTGATCTTTTAATTCCAAGCTTTCGGCGTAAGCTATATCGTGTTCCTTGCACGCTTCGTCTAGTTTATTTATCACAGGATCTCCTCTTGCCAGTCGCATCTTTAGCTTAGTTCCAGGATCGCAGTATTGATATCCCAGTAAATGTATTTCAATGGGCAAGTTTTCTATGATTTTGTTCACGAGTCCCTTTCCCAATTTGACAATGTAAGGTTTTTTTGTACCACATACGTCGCAAAACACTATCTCCATCGGTCTGTTGTTTTGTGAAATTGTAGAAACTGGTGGTTTCGATTCGTTAGAAGTCGAACGTTTACTTTATGCAATATTTCGTCTTTATTTCTTTATGGTTGATCTTTTTTTACTATAGCACAATCTTTTTTCATTCCGAGTATATCTCTTTAAAAAAAAGACATCATGGATTCCTGTTCGATTATTCTCTGCGGCAAAGACTCCAACTTCAAAATTAATCTAAACACTCCCATCCATTTGGACTCGGAAAAAAATTACGAAATATTTCTGCTTAATTTAGACACTTATGACAGCATACACAACATCACCTCGAAAAATAACGAAATTCAGTACATGACCGATGCTGGTGTCTCTTAGCAGAAAGTGTTAGTGAGTCCCGGTGCTTACGAAGATTTCGATAAATTTCTCAAGTCAGCGATAGATGCAAATGGTCACAACAAGGATGCCATTACGATTCTTCCAAATCTAAACACTTTACAAACCAACTTGATAATTATCGATTCAAACTACGGTTTGTTCTTTTCTGGTGATAAGAGCTTGGCTCCAGTTTTGGGTTTTGACTTGGGCAACTACGTCAGAAGTCGAGAAAGTCTACATACCATCGACATTATGAGCGTCAATAAAATTTTTGTACATCTTGATATCATAGGCAATTCTTACCTAAACAGCAATACTCAGCCCACTTTATACTCCTTTTATCCAAATTCTCCTCCCGGTTTCAAAATCATAGAGTCTCCCCATTATTTGATTTACCTCCCAGTGACTACCAAATTAATCAGTATTATAAGAGTTTGGCTCACGTCTCAGACTAATGAGCCGTTGGATTTAAAGGGAGAGACGCTCACACATTTGAGAGCTAAAAATTAAATAAAAAATGATAAGAGGCTCGAGTTTGGAAAAAAAGGGAAAGGACTCGTTCTTAATTTTAACTTTAATAATAAAAAAAAACAGTTAGACGCTAAGAAACAAAGCTTTCATCAAATTCATACAACTCCCCGAAAATGAGCGTAGTAGAAGATTACTTAAAAATCGACGAACCTTTGGTGTACGATTCATTGGTCGAGTCTTACACTTACCACGAATACAAACCTATTGAAGGCACTAATCTCAACAACTTAAATTCAGAAATCTGCATACATGTAGAAAACCAAGATTTATTATTTCTGCCCATTGCCAACAGCTACCTCCTGATTAAAGTAAGGTTGCTGAAGGACGATGACTCGGCTTATGCCGACGCTGACGTAGCTGCGTTGATTAATAATGCTCCCATGTTCCTGTTTTCTAATATAAAATACCATCTCGGTGATAAACAAGTCGACGAGTTAATTATCCGGGATTCGGTACTCTGATGAAGGGACTGCTCACTTACAGCTTGGTGGAGTAACCGGCTTTGCTCAGCCAGTGCTGGCTATTGGATAGTGCGGCTTCAGTCGATGGCGAACTAACCATCAACTTGGGATACAAACAGCAGCACACGTCCATCATCGTTGAAACAACTCCCAAGGTAAGTTTTACCTTCGCCATCCCGTTGAAACACATAATTGGATTTTTTGAAAATTACGATAAGCTAATCTACAGAACTAATCACGTGCTCACACTCATGCGAGCGAGTGATAGGAACTCCATCTTCAAAGCCGTGGCAGCAGCCAGTAGCAAATTCGTTCTAAATAGTGTCACTGGCTCGTTCCACATGTCACGGCCTCGGATGAACAGAAACTTAAACTCTACAATCTCATCGACTACGGAGCGACCATGGTTATAAGATTTAGGCACTGGCATTTCGATAGCTGCTTGCTCCCTCAAAA
This sequence comes from Lithobius niger, assembly GCA_023313725.1. Classification (NCBI taxonomy): domain Eukaryota; kingdom Metazoa; phylum Arthropoda; class Chilopoda; order Lithobiomorpha; family Lithobiidae; genus Lithobius; species Lithobius niger. Next base: position 33,960 of record JAHWFP010147058.1, read on the forward strand.
TACCAGCTTCAGTTGGAGCGTGCTGACTACTTCCGCGGCCAAAAAACCTAGGTGGATAGTTCTAACTTTTCAAACTAACAGGCAGGACTCCTTAGTAAAAAATTCTGGTGTGTTTGACCACTGCAAGATGCTCACGTGACTCTAAATTCCGAGTGTTATCCATTTCTCAATTTAAATACTAATTTTGCCACTGGAGAGTACGTTGGTATCTACAGAATGGCGTAGCAATTTAGGCAGCTGTGCTACGATACCAACGATTTGAGTTTTGACTTGCTTCAGTTTAAAGAAAGCCTATCCTCTCGTGGTGTTGGATTGTTCCAAACAGTCCGAGAAGCTTCAATCGGGAATCGTGGCCGTACAAGTGACACTGAAGTTTAGAGCAGCCGTGCCTGTTAATTACCACCTGTCACGCTCTGCTCATTGGCGACAGGAAAATCAATCTAAAGTTAGACAGAAGCAAAGTCGAAGTTGTTTACTAAACAATAATAATAAAAAAGATTTGGCGCTCAAAACAAGATAACGAAAAAAGAAAGGCGGCTTCTTGCCATTGGCATTGTTAGGACAGATTTTAGCCGGTATTGGAGGCTTGGCGGGAGGAACTGAGGGTGTGGTATTTGCCGTAAAAAAAGCACAAAACGATGCCAAAATTCTAGCTGAACTTGTGCGACATCACAAGCAAGTAGAAGGTTCTGGGTCCAATAAAAAAAATTAAGCAAAAAACGAAGGAAAAAAACCTTTAACTAACTTTGATTTAAACGGATTGCCTAGAGTAATGAAAATACCAAAATTCAGAGGTACTTTTAGCAAAGACACGCTTCCCTTAAAACTTTGGCCTACTGGTGAAAACGGAATCGCAAACTTGGGAGATTTCCACGATGGAGAAGGAAGTCACTGGGTAGCCTATTCCACCGTTCCGGGAGAACCATTTTATTTCGATAGTTTTGGAAATAAGAGTCCTCCCCGCTCTGTGGTTAACTACTTGGGACCGGGAATTAAATACAATTTCGAACGCGTACAAAACTTTGACCAGATTTGGTGAGGCCACTTTTGCTTATTTTTCCTAAGTGCCTTCTCTAAAGCTCGTAATTATGAAGCTGTTTTGGATATGATGAGACGAGTCATCTATTGAAAAATACATGCAAATCTAACTAGAAATAAAGGTCTTCTGGGTGCAACTCTTTGAATGCCTCTACAGCGATGGACGAAAACGGTAGCTGTCGACTGCTCATCCTATCGTTTAGTAATGTAAAGGGCTCTCGTTAATATTTTACATTTAGCAATGAGTGCAACGCTCGGATCGCTGCAGTACAAAATCGCTTTGTGAATTAAACCAGAACTCGTACATACGAAGCTCTAAAGAGGACCAGAATTAACGAACCAATCGCTTGATTTTCCAAAGTGCTTTTCATGCTGAAACTGATTAGCATGAAACTGTTTTCATGCACAAAATTCTTCGTGGCAGCATCACTCGGAAAAGTTGGTTCGCTTAGATTTCTAATCTTCTTAGGTTTGTGCGTTGTACTGAAGTATACTTTTTGGTCGTCCTGTAACAAACAATTCTTGCCAACGTAAACTTTTGATGCTGCATCAGCAGCGTGCCGTGGGAAAGCTATGTCCCTAATTTGCTTCTTCTTCGTGTAAAAATTCCCATCAGCCTTATCTACGTAAAACATATTTTTGTCGATGCTAGATATGGCGGAAGCAAACTATTCGGAGAGAATTCTTCAACTGTGCGCCTGCACCGTGTCACAAAAATGAATAAGGTTTACTGTATAATTCAAATTTCCGTTAGCTACTACTTCGAAATTAAAAGCTGCAGGTAAGAATTAGGCCAAAAAGTTGACAAATACACCTGAAATCTAAAATAAGCTTAAAAGCTAACACATTTTTAACTCGCAATTCTGACGGTTACTGCTTTTAGATTATAAAAAAGATAGATGTTGCAATAAGCGGTAGAGGTGCGTGCCTCACCATTCACGTATTATTTAATTATTTAGTCACAAAAACGCAATTTTAGACCGTTATATAGAAGTGTTTATACTGGAGTGTTCCAGATTAGCTGCCGCCATTATTGAGGCAGCCACTTACTGTACTTAATGATCGCTAGGCCCTCTTCTGTTGTATCGATATCTTGTCACTTTCGTTGTCTATAAAGAGACATGTTACCGGATGCAACGTGCCTATTAACCTTGTTTCAAAGCTTTCCCCAAACGAAGTCACGTCAGCTACACAGCATATATGAGGCTGCGCTGGGCATCCACAATACCTTTTTCCTTGCAAAATCAGGTTACTAACCTTAAAAGCGCGCTGAGCTATAGATAGGAAGAGTAAAATGAAGACTACGAGATTGATCAGGTTCATTCTCCCGTCTTCCCCCAATCCTACAGTTTAAAAAAAATGTAAAAACTTGCTCACTTTTAAGCAAATAAACCAACCTGCCAAAAAAAGAGGAAAAAAATTATATTGAGGGAAAATTGTGCGTTACCTATATTCAAAAGCAACCAGGTTTTGGATATTAGGTTCCACAATAATTTTTCAGCCTTTATGAAAAAAAAGCTCGTGGGTTGAGGAATCGAACGCATTGTTCGTCATTGCTTTTTCAATAATTTTTTTGCCAATGTAAAAAAAAAACTCGGTGCAGGTGGCCAATGCTGTCATTGCTTTTTAAACTAAACTATGAAATTACACAATCGAAAAAGACGCACTACTATCGGGAAAACCGACGCACCTCCATAAAAAAGACACACACGGAATCCCCCCACAGCAACATGCTTCAACTGTGCGCCCGAACCGTGTCACAAAAATGAATAAGGTTTACTGTATAAATCAAATTTCCGTTAGCTACTACTTCGAAATTAAAAGCTGCAGGTAAGAATTAGGCCTAAAAGTTGACAAATACACCTAAAATCTAAAATATGTTTAAAAGCTAACACATTTTTAACTGGCAATTTGGATGGTTACTGCCTTTAGATTATAATAAAGATAGATGTTGCAATGAGCGGTAGAGGTGATTCACACCATAGGTAGTGGCACAACTGTACAGAATACCAGATGCTACTAGGTAGTTGCTGTAGCTGCTTGTTTAGAAGTAGGGTAAAAATGACAAAATGGAGGGAATCGATGCCCCACCAGCAACATTTATAAAATAAATCTCGCAAAAATAAATATACTCAATTAGAAGCAGGTTTTAAAATATGACAAAATGCCGGGGGCAGAGGCTGCTTTTTTCCCCCCAACTTCTAACCATGCAGTTGCTAATTCGTCAAAAGGGACTGTTCAAAATAGGGAAGTTGTTAATTCGTCATTATCATGCAGTTTTGCTAATTCATCATATCGAGCATGCTAAATTCGTCCCCATTGCCGTGCAGTTCCTAATACTTCAAAAACGGGCTGTTCAAATGGGCTGTTTTTCTCTTTTTTTCCAACTACTGGCCGCCTCCAAACACCAAAAGGCATTATAACTCGACTTTAAACTCAGTTAGACGTCGTCTTTGAGTCTACACCGACATTTTCGATGCAGGGAATCATGAAAATGATGACGTTGTTAACCAAGATGGCGGACATTAAATATTAAAATGGCCACCTCCAAACACCTAAATTGCTTTATAACTCAACGTTAAATTCATCTAGAAAACTCGTTTTTGAGTATACGCTCTCATTTTAGATGCAGAGTATCGTAAAAAAGATGACATAAAGACAATCCAAGATGGTGAAAATAAATATCAAAATTAGGGTTCGACTGAGTCCGGATAAATACCCGACCCGGTACCGGGTAATGCTATATTTGACCTGGCTCAGACTCGGTAAAAATTCGACCGAGTCCAAACATGGTAATAATTATTTGTTGAAAAAATTAAATTTATTTTCATAGTTTCATTTATACCTTCTGGATCCCCCGACAACTACTTGCACGCAATAGATATTCATTAATATGCACAGAAAAAATCAGATAAATTGCTTTCGGAGAACCAATTTTTTTTTTAATTACGGGCTGTAAACGAACTAGAATTGAAAATCTCCATGTTGAGAAAACGTGTCCGTAAGTCAGCGATAGTTACGCTAAAAATCGTTGTTCCCACCTGATAAGCGATAGTGTGAAGGTTTATAGGCTCCTTTTCCATTTTAGTTGTACATTGCATCTGCTGTTTGAAATTTTTTAATGTTGTGAAACATCATCTTTCTCGTGATTTTCAACAACGAACTGAACATAGGCGCTCACGTGAAATCCAAAGCGCGCCATGGCGGCCATTGCGAAATCGCCCGTCAGCCAATGAGAGCGTGCCGAATCGGTCAAGTGGTGCCAACTGGCCAATGAGGAAACGCGATCTTCCAATTGCTTTGGAAAGGCAGCTTGAGATCGCCAGAAACAGCCTCTTACATTCCATCTGATTGGCCAATGCCAAACGAGCATCGAGAAAATGTGTTGAGAGGCCCAGATAGAGGGTAATTCCAGCTTCACAATGAACCCAAGATGGCGGCGCCCAGTCAAATGTTTTGATTGCTGCCGCTTTCGAAAATTACCACTTTTTTTTTTCTTGAACTTCGGAAAAAAGGAATGAACACCACATTTTTGCAGTTTTTAGTGAGACTGCACTCAACTAAAGTGCTGTTTATAAAAGTATAGACATCGTTAACAACGTTTTGTTTACAAAAATCGATGCACAACATATCGGGTAGCGAATTTCAGTTTTTCTCTTGTCGATATTTTGGCCGAAAATTGCATTTTTTGACCCGCACTTCCCCATAAAAGTTTCGACGTATATATATGTCGTTACTCCACTTGGGCCACATTGTTGCTTAAAGGATTAAATCCAACAAAGGCCTATCGTGAGACAAAGTAACCAAAATGCACTTTACTCTTCATTTCATTTTATTATTAAAAAAATAAGAATTGGGAAAAATAAGAATTAGAACAAAGAATTGCTGGTCAATTTAATTTTTGACTACACTTTATTTAATAATGTAAAGTTTATATATATATTTAAAAAATTTGGAAAAAATAATTACTGGTATTTTACAGTATTTTAAAGTTGGTTTCGTCCTTTTTTTTTGCTCTCGTTCATTGTTATACTATACACAATACAAAACTGGACAAAAGCAAAATGAAAATGACTGAAACCAAAAAAAAAAAAAAAGAACGAAACCAAAGTAATAGAAAGCTGCATAAAGCAAAAATTGAAAATACACGACCCGGTTTTACTACTCGGACTCAGCTCGGTGGGTATTCATAATTAATTGGACTCGGCTCGGACTCAGTTTTTTGTTACCCGGTCGATCCCTAATCAAAATGGTCTCTTCGAATACTTACTCAAGTTTATTTCTAGAGACCTCATCTTTGAGCCTATACCTACATTTTCGAGACAGAGGATCATGGAAATGTGACGTTAACGTAATCCAAGAAGAAGGACATTTAATTTCAATGTGGGCATCATTAGAAACAAAAAAACTCCTATTTTCATGTCACATACGTATTTTACTTTGTTACTTCCCAACATCCATAGATATCTATGTTACTGAGTTCCACAAGCAATAAATAACGATACACAATGTACACGATGGTAATATGTGACTTAGGTCTTTATAGTGAAATTTACACCTAGCTTGAAGACCACTCGTCAACTTCTTCAGTTACACATTCTGCATGGTTTTCAGCACTGTCTCCACACTCGCAGAGGTCCTTTTCATCCACACGCTTTAGTACTGCATCCCTTCTGACAGCCACATTCCTTAGAATTAGTAGAGCTTCAGGAGCAGGTGGTAGAATGCAAAATACCGGCGTAAGTTTACCATACTGTTCAATTCAAGAACATCAGTAGGATGAGGAAGAACTGGTCATGATAAAGTTGATCTCCATTAAATCATACCATTGTTCTATTGTGTGGGAATTAATGTTCCAACCGTGGGTGGTAGTTTACTTCCTTCCTTTCCTGACCTAGCAAAAGCATCCACTGAAACTGGTAGTCAGTAGGTACAGGAGACGCGTGTATCTTTCCATCTGCATGTAAATGTTGTCTGGTAGCGTGCCACGCTTTTCAGTTCCGAATAGAGAGAAGGTGTCCAAGATAGCGTCTTATCTGTCGATATCCGCACCTCAGCTCTCCTGTAACAATGAACAGGGCTGGGAACTAGCACCCGAAGCTGAGAACTTAGATCTCAGCACTCTATTACAATACAACGATGCAGGAACACAACAATGAACGAGGGCTGTTCTCAGCACTCGATTATGTTTTATTTGGAACCCACGTTACACGACCCATTGTGTATATTTAATTTACTTTTTAACGGCAAATTATTTTTCACCATAATGAATTCTGAAGACGGGCAATATCGGTAACATTTCAAGCATTAAAGTTTATTACAATATGACACCCATTGTGGAAATTAAAAGTTGCTCATTTTAAACTTTCTTCAAAATCTGTAGTTTTGGCAGTAAAGTTTTGTTTCGTTGTAGAGATGGTCAGTTTCCATATGTCGGATGCACCCACAAGAGCACCTGCTGAACAACCAACAAAGAAAAGGATAGGTGGAAAATTTTTTCTGAGGACTTTTTTTTTGGTACATGCCTTATTTTGGCCTAATTGGTGCATCAAAAAAGTATTTGTTTAACGTTTTGATTTTGGTTTTTATGGAATTTCTTCATAAGTCTGTCTACCAAAAGGGCAAGAAGGCAAAGAAAAGGGGCAAAGGGGCAAAGGGACTTTCGACACAACCATCTCCAACATTACATTACGTAATCTCTTTCGAAATATCTCCATCAATGACAACTCAAACAAATCCTGGAATACCAAATCCGAGCCATAATTGGACACTATACGTAAAAGAAAACGTTTTTTTCCCCTTCCGCCTTGTATTGTTGGACTACTCCGTGCGTTACATCAGTATTGGAGTCACGTGCTTCTTCATTGTTGGACAGAGATGCGGACATCGGTAGAAAAATAAGTAATCGCCTGCTTCCCTCGTGCAAAGAACTAATATCTATAATCAATTATAAAATGCAATTAAAAAATTTGAAACAAATCGGAAAAATTGCTCCAAAATTATCGTTGCGTCAAACCGAGAGTGGTCAGCACAGGGGTAATGCCTTTGCTGTGCTTTACACCACGTGGTACCGAAAGACATCTAGATTCAAAGGGATTGTGTGTGGGATTTCCATTAAAGAGATTCAACAATGAAAAGTTGTGATACGCCTAGTTTTAGGCGTCATTTCATGCATCAGGTCTTTTGGTGTTCATTAATATCTGATTAAATTTTTAAAATAATGGTTGCAACTATTGCTGTGCCTATAATTCGCGATACATTTTTAAGTTTGAGAGTCAAAATTCCAGAAAACCTTTTCCAATTTACAGATTCGCCAACCATAATCCACAAATGGGGCACAGAATATATGAATCGGACAATGCCTTTAAAAGTTACCATGATGGCAAACAGACCAACACCAGAACACGATCAGAAGCTACTATGCTCTGTTGTGTACTGTGCATCACTAAAACTAAAAGCTATAGTTGGTGTAGAAAACTGTGCAACGTACAAGTTTGAAAACATGCAACTTTTTTATTTGATGCCCGTTAAACTAAAAAAACGACGATACTGCATTAAATGCCACGAAATCGTCACGTTATATTTCGCATGAAGATAAATTTTATAAAAAACCTTTTCAGTCTTACTCACAAAATTTGAAATATTGATGACTAGTAAATTTGCAATTTAAAAGAATGGAAACAAAATCACTAATTTCTTGAATTGCAGGGATCCTCACATACTCCAAAGTTATCATATGTAAAAACCGTGTTTGGGATATGCACAACGTTTGAATCTGGTAAGTTACATTTTTTTATGCACTAAGTTTTCAGCTTCATATATTACATGCTGGCAGAAATTGTGGCCACTGCACAACAATTTATGTCGTCTCTGTTTACTACTTAGGTTTCTTACTGAATCGTTGCCCATCTTCAGTTTGAATGTTATTAACTTATCTACATTTAAAAGGAACTATAACAAAGAGAAAATTCACCATAAAGAGTAATGTTTAACTAAAAGCAGCAGTAAAAACTGTGTTCATTGTCCCTATTTAGTAACGTAGAGCCATACATTAGTATTGGTAAAATACGATATTCAGTCACCCACCAAGCATTACTCGTTAACGAGTAACAATGCAAACGGACTGCCAAAAATAATCGGCAACACATCATTGTCGATAACATGGACCCACTCCTTTTTTTGTAGTAAGGCGCATGGCTTTGGGCCACTAAGCTTTTAATAAATACGAAGCCAGCGCTACTTATTGTTGATGGTTGAATGCAAATCAGCAAACGCTTTAGCTTATATGATTGAAGCACTTATTGCAGCAAAACTAAAAAATAAATAAATACAACCGTTCATAGACAATATTTTTCGACCAAACTTGGCCAGATAGTAGATAATTGTCAGTGGCTAAAATAAAATGCCACCAAAAAAAAAGGTAGAAAAGAAGTGATATCTAAAACAAAACCCACAAGGGTTAAAGAACCCACCAAGTTTCAGCCAATCAAAGTAGTGATATAACAGCGAAAATGGCTACCACCAAGTTGCTACATTAGTTGTAAATGGTCAGAGTGCATTATGCGTTTTTCGTAAGGCTTCACTGCATAAACAAATGATAACCATAAATCATTCCAACAGTCTGTCTATCCGCGAGATACGTGCGCGTCGATCCATTTTTGCAGTAATTTCTTTGATTCCAAGAGCATCACAAAATCAATTATTTCGACGCAAACTAATTTTAAAACACACACGATTTGTTTGTTTGCACAGTTGTACGTCTTCTCCTGCAGAAGTAATCCCCTACGAAGGGGGGGGGGGGATTGAGGCTTAATGGCGCGTCGACAACTTGGTCATTAGCGCCAACCCTACGAAGGTGAGAGATGAAAGATTGATAGAGCAAAGTGAAACACACATTGAAAAGGTCTAGTTTACGTGGACATCACTCACTTTTCTCGTTCAATCCACGCACCTCCGTGCGTCAAAAACATGAATGTTTTACACCGTTTTAAAACCAAATCAATTGTTTTGATTTTTCAAGTCAGTTAATACAAAACCAATTTTAAGATCTATATGTGATGTGTTGCAAAATACGTTGTCCTTTTAGGGTATTTTTTCCGTGGATCCCTTTCCAGATCATCTTGCTCCGCTCGAAGGGGTTTTCATGAACAAACTATGACGTCATGAACAAACATCACGAGGGTTTAAAAAAACTTTGACATTATTTTTTCAGGATTTTTCGCGATTTTGAGGGTCATATAATATTAAGTTACAGTGATGAAAATAGGCCTATACCGAGCGCAATTTAATTATCTTTCGTTTGGTCCTACTCCCATGTTGTAGGTGCTTTGGTTCCAGAGGAGTAGAGGTACAAACAAACACACACCCACGCACGCACATCATACGATCTTCATGAAGTAGATTAGACAACAAAAACGAGCTCGCTTAAGGTAAGGTTTAACTGAACCGAATTCAAAACAGCAAAGGGACACAAATAAACCTTCCTGTAAGGTTCAAGATACTGCAGTGTTGCTGTGCTATTTGGTCCACGTGATACCTTACTGCTGTATTTGTTTTTTTGCCATTTTTACTTTTTTTACACGGTAGATCAGCTAATGATTGGTGCATTCTACTTAACTAAACGGCATCGCTGAAAATAAAAAAAAATATATTAATAATCGTCTTATGTAAGCTCGACACGTAATTCCGGGAAATCCGGGTACGTGCGCGTCTTTGAAAACCAGGTAATGTCCTTGAACGTAGTAATAAAATTCCATGCCTGAAAAAGTGCTTGAAAATCTTAAAAATTTATAAATGTATCATCAGTAGGCCGATGAACGGAAAGTAGGCAAAGTGACTGAAAAATACTGAAAAAATTTAGCCAAGAAAGTCAGTCGTATCAAGTTTGTAGCTTTAGAATATTCTTCGTTTGTTTGGCCATGAAAAGTTTTGAAATTTGGGCTTTGGTTTTAACTGTATTTACGTGTGCAATGGTTGGATACAGCAGTGAGGTTTCACATGCACTAAACTGCACAGCAACAATTCAGTAGCGGAACCTTACACGAAATTGACAGGGTGAGGAGTAGGATGCTTTGTTGTTTAAAAAAA
>JAHWFP010147061.1:0-12302 GCA_023313725.1 Lithobius niger
CCACATCCACCTCCATGATCAAACATGTAAGCGGTGAAAGTGCAAAGGCCACAGTCGGTGACTGTAACAAGGATCAGAGTGACGTGGTTGGAATACGGCTTCCAAACAATGATGGTTCAAAGCTAGTTAGCTAAGGGAGCACTTTATATTGGTTCTACACTGCTAATACAATTCATCTCGCGCTGGGTAAGCACTAGGTAAACTGCGCCACCTCAGTCAAGACTGCATGAGATTTCGGATTTACATTTAGAAATTGTTGGTTGCTATGTTTACTGCAACTAGCCTGATGGGTGAGTGGTGCAGTTCTTATCCCACAACACCAGGATTGCTTAGGGAAGCAGACGAGGAAGAAAGGGTCTTTTGTGCCTTCAAAAGGATAATACGCAAGAATTAGGAGTGGACTGCTTCGGTGGGCCCAGAATCAACTGGAATGCGCGCGCCGACTCGAGACAAATTTAGTAGTACGAAATCAGTATAAGTTCCTCCAATGACACAACATTTTACAGAAAATTCCTGCCTTACTTGGCTTTTGGCGCTCACTTTTTTTTTCGAGAAATTTAACAGTGTGATACTTTATAAAAAACGCAATATTTATTTTACGAGCACTCTGTATCTAATTTTCTTTTCTTAGTGTAACATTATGGAAAAATAATATTAAATCGTCCATTTAAAAACAGGTAGATTTTACATTTTCGTTCGCTTTGGTTGACGGGAGGGGATCATCCCACCCTTACCCCTCACCCCCCCCCTCCCATCGTTCCTGCTCCACTGCGAAGTAAGTAGTGTATGGAAATCACAGCTTAGTACAACCAGACCTCCAGTCTCAAAAAGAAGATTCAATCCTCCGTGAACATCTGGGCACAGTTCCAAGGAATGTGATCTGAAGTTGGGAGTCTAAGTCTATGTCTATGTAAATTGCTTCGGTAGAATTTGGAGTAACTGAGACTTTTTTAGTATTTATGAACACCGACAACGATAGTTTTTCCAGCACATTGGGTTGAGGGTAATTGCTAACCAAACATCAGTGCCCTTAGCATGAACAATTCACAGTCAAGATAGACCCTTCCCTCAACAAAAAAAAATATCTTTAGGGTCAACATCCCCCCCCCCAACCCCGCCATTATGTGAGTAGTAATTTTGGGATTAGGGTTCCAAAATGTGCTTTTTTTTTTCTTGCTGTATAGCCCAGCTTTAACCCTTTACAGTCTGGCATCCCTTTAAATGGACGGGGACCCCGAGTAAAGCGAGCAGCAACAGCCCAGTGGTCAGCGTCCTCGTCTGCAAACCAAGTGACTGCCGGATCGAATTTCGCGACCGACCCAAGTTAAAAAAAAAATAGCCAGTTTGGCATGGGCATTAAAGGGTTAAAGCAGTGATTTTTGCTAAGTAGTCTGGTTAGGTAATGTAGCTCAAATTGTGAATAAAATCAGGTAGCCTACTTGGCATTGTTTTCCGTAAAACTCAAAACTCCCTTTGTTGAAGTTTAATGCCAATGAGTCACTTTACACTTTATATCAAAATGAAATTAAAAACCAAGGCATAAAGAATTTTACAGTTTTAGGGAATATTTCAAAATATCTAACTTTGTGTTAAGTTATTATCACTAGATGTTGGTGTGACGGAACTGTTTGAACGCAACGGATATTTAAAGATTTATATTTTTCAGATATTGTTGTTTTGCTTTTTAGGTATTGCATGTTTTTTTGCATTTGAAGGACAAAATTTAAAAAAATAAAAAATTAAGTTAGTTGGAAATTTTGCTTGACAACAACATCTGGTGGCAAGAATTGGTATAAAAAGGTAAAGTGTTTAAGTTCTTTTTTTTAAATCGTCTAAAATGCGTATGCAGGCCATGCGTAAATTTGGTTTACGGGCGAGGTTACGAATTGAAGCGCCACGCAACCAGGCATTTTATTTTATTTTATTTTATTTTTATTTAACTGACCGCATTTCTTTGACATCTACCTCACTCAAAGCCGAAAGAGTCTGCAGTTAGCCTAAAAAAGTATAACGTTCAGCGTATAACGTATTAGTGGTTTGAGCTAGAGATTTGAAATTTGCGCCATTGAAATGCTCGTTTCTCCAGCCGGTGAAATTGGTATACTGGAATGTTGTTAAAAACGGTCAAATTTTGGCGATAATATAATTTTTAGCGGGTGGACCACGATTAAGATAAAAATTGTTGACCCGCACTCGCACGTGCCCCTGTAAAGCAAACAATTAACTTTGCACGGGGAGGGGGTTGAGGCATAGCCCAATGGTTAATCTATTCTTTATCAAATATTTTTTTGTAATCATGAATGTTACAAAGGCATGTTATTGCTACTGTTTTCCCTAAGTCTGGAGGTTCATTGCTACACTTTGAAACTTTGTCTTCTGCCTGTCCAAACTATTTCTATCAGCCCAAGATCAAACTTGGTTTACACTTAGGGCTGCGTTAGTCTGAGTGCTGCTGACAGTCATCTGTTTATGAGCAGAGGCATATCCAATTAGTCATCCATCGCCGTGCTAATTCGTCATTAGCGCCACTAGTGGCAAAGGCAACAGCGTTGGATTGATTTGGAGTTTAGTTTCGAGTACGAAATAAGTTTCGATACCGATATACAGATGAACTAGTTTTAAAGTACCTGCACTACAGCACATTATGTAACGTCCTATTTACGAATAGCAAGGTGCACATTGAGTAAAACGCTCAGGGTGCACATTGTAGTTACATGAGCTGCTTGACGTCCTGTCAACTTCCGTCTACACCGGAACTTGGCCGAATGCCGGGTAATGAGCATGCTCTATTGTTCAAACCAGTTAGAACCGGCTCCTACCTGTTAGCGGTTGCGCAACGTAAAGCCTCAGGCTACTTCTATTGTTCAGCCCCGCGTGTAAATAAGAGGGCCTGGACAACGGTAAGCCACTTGGTATGGGGCAGGCAACTCGAAAGGTTGTCTCCCTGGACTCAGCTAAGGATAAGACCAAGCTCCTAAACTTGTGTTTTATCCCTAATATGTGTTCTCAGTGCATAGACTCCTAGCTATGCAGTAAGGAGTAAATTGGCTTTAAGATTATTCTTGACTTCAATCGTTTACTCCCTGAGTGCGTCACATATTTTGGGGGCCTCCCGTGATTTGAACCTAAACCTTCGGGATAGGCAAGTTCATGTTTCCAAACCTTCGGGATGGGAATAGCATGAATAAAAATCGTGAGCGGATGATTTGTCCTAGTCGGGAGAAAAAAATAATAAAGCGAAGATATTGGAAGTTATATGATAGAAACTCAGAATCTCTGGTACACAGCAACCAATTTTGGGGACCATTTGTAGGTTGTACCCACAATAGTCAGATTTTTTTTTCACGGATCCGAAGCACATTGGATTTTCGAATTAAAATGCAACCCACTTTTTTTTCTGCACAGAAATTAAAGTATAACAGTCGTGAATGACTTTGCAGTGATAATAAAAACTCGTTGCAACGGATTTTAGGACAAGGGAACGATTTAGGATCCAACCTGTGGCCGCGTGCGTGGACAACCCTAAACCATCCGGTTTATGACAGGAAGATAACCCCGTTTCTTACGAAAGTAATTAACGTTAAATTGGGTAGTAAATTGTTGACTCTACGAGATTTACAATGAACCGCACTTTATTCTTTCCCGATGGTAAAGAACGGCTCGAATAAAGTCACCATTTTACTGAAAAGTAAATAAAGATTGTTCACAAAACACTGAGTAGTGAAATAAAAACGCTACACAGATATTTGTAAGAGTTGTAAAAGTGAATGAGCACACTTTTGAAACTATGAAAGAAAGTCAAATTGATCAGTAATGAGCTAACTGAGTCCTCGTTATTTTGAATGCATTTGGCTAGTATTTTAAGAACTTTAGGTTTGTGAAGCAAAACAGACTTAAGTTGAAGTGCAGTAAGTGTGGATATAAACCTTAGAAGGGGTTCAGACTGAAGAGGCATTTCGCAGTGAGAAATAAAAGCGGGAACGCTACATTTTTTTTTCAACCAGTGAAAATTACGAGTTTCGTGGCTTGTAGTTGAGCGAAAAATATCTTCTTTGTCACGCCTTAATTAGTGAAAAATCCTGCTACGGAAAATTCACGAAAACGGGTGAAATCTGGGGAAAGCAGAATGCATCCTTAGTCGAAGACTTAGGAGAGGATTTGGATGATTCTTGGGGGAATAATGATGACCTTTTTGCACCTGAATTTTCGGGTTCAGAAAGAAGCTTGTCACCTCCCATCCTAGAACGCTCAGATGTAAAAAAAAAATGTGCGTGAAAATGACACGTTTCACGCAAATTTTTGAAATTGGGCTGAACACTGCCCAGCGTCTGAAGACTTTCGGGAAAATGTGATGAGACAGCTGGAAAACTGTTTTATTGCAAGCCGAGATGGTGTGAATGTCACCTCACAACCTCGAACTGGCTCTCACCAGAATGAGAACGTGAGGAGGGCATGTCACCCCAACCATTCTGCCCTCAACAGACAAGAAAATCGCACTGTTGAGAGAGGCAGAATAGCACGGAATCCTCGTAGCCGTGAACCACAGGGAGCAAATCCCGACAGAGTGGACCATACTATGTGCGGTAACCGTGTAAACTGGCAACAACCGGTACACCAGGAACCGGAAGTCGGCATGTGGAGGAAACGAGACCCTCAACATAAATACAATGAGTCGCCAGAAAGGCAAAGAAACACTGACGGTAGAGTAACCCACAGTCGGACTGGCCGCACAGATGACAATAGGGGTGAAACCTATGGTAGTCACGACGATTTTTCAGGGCACACCTCTGCACGGAACCCTTTTCAAGGATTCCAGGTGAAGGCTCCAAAAGTCGACATGCCAGTTTACACGGGGCATGCCGATGAAAATACGCCAAGTGAAATTTTGCAAAGGCTAGACATGTGCGTTTGTGCATTAGGCCTTGCAGATTCGTATGTGTTACGAACAATCATTCCCCTCGCCATGCAAGGTGAGGCCGAACAATGGTTCAGGGTTTTTGGACCTTTTAGGATTTGGAAAGCATTTTGGAAGACTTTAATTTGGAATTTGAAGGTCCAAACTTTGAAGACGACCTAAAACGAGAATTGGAATTAAGGACTCAGGCACCTGACGAACCTTTTTCCAGTTATGCCCAAGCAATCAGCGGTTATTTTGACAGATTATGGCCTAAATCATCTGATTCAGATAAAATGGCAAACATGACCCACTTTCAAAACTTTTCAAACTTTCTTTCGACTTGGGGCATCTCCCTTCCGTGTGGCGCTCGGCCCTAGTTGTACCAGTTTTCAAGAAAGGTACTCCATCGGACGTCAATAATTATCGCCCTATTGCTCTGACATCAGTTGCGTGTAAAATTATGGAATCGATTATTCGCAATCATATTCTGTCTTTTTTACAAGACGCTGCTCTCATCCACCCAGACCAGTTTGGTTTTATGCTGGGCCGCTCATCAACACATCAGCTCCTGCTAGTGCTTGACCACTGGACAAATTCTCTTGACATTGGTGTCCCGTCTGATACCATCTATTTTGACTTCAAGAAAGCTTTTGAGTCGGTTGTCCACTGCAAATTGCTTTTTAAACTCCACACCTGTGGTATTGGTGGTGACCTTTGGAAATGGATCTCGGCATTCTTAAACTATCGCACACAACAAGTACTTGTTGAGGGTTCTTTGTCGTCTAGCACATGTATTACTAGTGGTGTTCGTTAAGGCTCAGTCCTGGGCCCACTGCTTTTTGTAATTTATCTTAACGATCTTAATTGTGACAATAATTGTACTTATGGTCTATAATTCGCTGACGACCTTAAATTGGGTTCGACCATTCTATCTACTGAACACACCCTGTCACTAGAGACAGGAATTGACTTGGTCTCAAAATGGGCCACTACTTGGCAGCTACCTTTATCTATTCCCAAATGCCACTCTTTCCACGTTGGCCTACAAAATCTTCATCACATCTATCACTTGGATGGTACGATTTTACCGCCGGCGTCTGAGGTACGAGATTTGGGCATCTGGTTCACTACCGATCTAAAATCGTCTCTCCATTGTCAGAAAATTGTTTCATTGGCTTTTCGTCGACTCGCAATCATAAACAGGTGTTTCACCTCTGGAAATTTGCCTATTAAGGTCTGGGCTTTCAAAGTGTTTGTGCTTCCACTACTGGAGTATGCGACTCCGGTGTGGTCCCCTTACCTATTAAAAGATATTGAGCTGGTCGAATCGGTCCAGCGTCGCTTTACTAAGAGGTTGCCTGGTCTGTGTGATTTTTCACCTGAAGCCCGCCTGGAGCTCGTGGGACTTGAATCATTGGAACTCCGTAGGCTCAAATTTGACCTTATTCTTACCTACAAAATACTGCGGGGGGTTCTTATCCGTGGATTTGCCCTTTTTTGATTTTTGTCCTATGAAATCGACTCGAGGCCATTCCTGGAAGCTGTCTGTCCAAAGTTCCCATCTGGACTGTCGAAAGAATTTTTTTGCTGTTCGTGTGATTCCTGTTTGGAACTCCCTGACTGAGGAGGCAGTCTCGATGAAAACTGTGTCTGGGTTCCGTCGTGTATTGGACAAGTTACCTCTTAACCATTTTCTGAAGCGTCGACCATAATTTTTTTTCCTATCCTTCCTTGCCTTCCAGACAAATTACAAGCTTAGTATCAGTGGCTCACCACCCTTCCAGGTCCTGCCCACTCTCAGAGGAGAATATATTATTATTATTATTATATACATCTGTTTAAATTGTAAATAGCTTTAGTTTTACTTCCCACTTCAGTATTTAACTTTCATTACACCAGTTTCATGCATTTTATTATTTTTACTATCTTTATGAAGATTGACAATTGGTATTGGCCAAGCTTTAAACTACGATGCATTATTTTATTTGTTTAAAGAAACACTGACATTACCCGGCTTTTCCCTGCACTTGTCCCTCACATTTGGCGATGCCATCGGGGACCATTGTGTCCCTGGTAGGTCTAACCTTGGCGGTAAGGCATTCGTGACCCCAACCCTATGCCATCTACCCTTCCTCTGCAGCCATGCCATCGTTCTCGTTTTAAACTTTTACCTGTTTAACTTTTACTGTATATAATTTTTTTTTGTTTTAACATCGGACGGCAGTCAGTGACCACCCAGTCCTTGTCGCTCCGGTTGCGTTTGCAACAAACCTATTATTATATTATATTATTATTATTTGGAAACCAAAGTATGATTATCTGTTAGAACATTAAAGCAGTTCTTGTTCAGGATACTTATATGGCTTATTCATTTTCAGGCACAAGACTTGATTCAAAAACTCTTCTGCAGTGCATTCGTTGGAATTGCGTTTCAGTCATGGAAGAACTAAAAGTAGATTTTTCTCATTGTATTGTGAATTAATGCTATGGCAAAGCACTGTAACTGTAAAATTAATCTATGAGGAATACGTTAAGACAAACGCAAAGCGTAAAGCGCAGGTCGTGGAACTCGTTACGGTCCGTAGTTAACCCTTCATTATCCCTAATCCTATTGTTCCAAAATGGTGGCCATTTCAGATTAACGGCAGTCATGGAAAAGTCATTTGTTGTTCTAAATACTGTTTCAACTATATTCTTATTTAATATAAACTAACTGGTGATCCGTCTAAGGACAGCACGTGCTTATTAAACGGTGTATCCGGAGGGAGGGGGACATTAATATTTTCGTTGGGCAACGGCAGCCTAGATGTATGCTGATTGCGAGCTATTTCACATTTGGCTTTGAAAAAGTAGTCCGTGGTACCTTGCATGCGAATGGTATTAATACAGTAGATAGACACATTACAGCTTACATATATTTATTTCAAAAACAGCGACATAATATTAAAAATGGCAACCATTTAGCCGGAAGGCGACTATAACCCTATTTTCATTTTAATTTATTTCAACAGATAATCTTGTTCTAAATTTGTAAGAAATGGCTCATAATAAACATATTAACAAAATGGCTGCCCTAACATAAAAATGGCAGCCATTTCAGACTGATATCAAATACAAAATATTCACTATTTTAATTTTTTTTATCATCTTTAAAAGATTTAAAAGAAATGAACCATAATAATAATAATAATAAAAACACTTTTCCACACTGAACATGAATGGTGCAGACGGAAGGGTGTGAGCCGCTGACACCGCACCAATGTTACAACCGTTTTAAGAATTTCGTAAGCGACTCAGTTAAGAGCTTGCGACGAAAACCAGACTCAGTTTCCATACACAGTTACACACCGTAGTAGAACTAAGGGCATTCCAAATTGGGACGACCCGAACCGAGAAAAAGTTTTTCCTACAGTCCAGACGTGAACTCTGTACAGCCCGTTTCCACGGGTGCCCATGTGTACCATGAAGATTTTGAACCCTGTCTAAGAACGGGACGTCCACTTGAATGAGGCCATGTAAGATTTTATAGGTTAAGATAAGATCATACCTCAGTCTTCTTAATTCGAGGAGTTCCAGACCAGTCCTCTCTAGTCGATTAAGATGATTAAGGGATTGAAAACCTGGAAGTCCCTTGGTGAATTTGCGTTGAACAGACTCAATGCGATCAATATCGCTTCGTAGGTAAGGTGACCACACAGGTGACCACACAGCTGAGGGTACCAAAAGCAAGTTAATAATTTTTATCATAATTTTATACTTTAGATCTTAATAGAAAATTGGAGCTTACTAACAATACATTAGAACGGCCACATTATTTACAAAACATAGAGCATTTTATGCTGATAGCGTCCAACTTACATTCTCCTTTTACTCTGTATGGTCTGTTAAGTTTTTCTGTAACAGACCTTTCAAGATTACCAAAGCGAGAGACGCTGGAACGGCTTATTCCCAGTGCTCTACATACAAATCCAGCACTGATCATTACGCACTTAACTGGATAACTCTACAACGACGCCCGAAATCTGCTAAAAAATGATAAAAAGAAGTAGCAGCGTTTGTGAATTTACCAGCAATAGTGTTGTTTTTTACCATTTTTAATTATATTCTGCATTCTTCTCACTAAACGATTTTTCATCATAGCAAAAGGCTTTGTGTTGTACAAGTAGTGCTCGTGGCCAGTAACCTTATAATCGGGCTCCCTTAACACAGCTACAAAAATCAGCTTATAGTCACCGAACAAAAAAACAAAAATATCTCCAAAAATATTTGAGGTAGGAATTTAATCTTTGAACTTAGTTATGCACCTAAGTTGAAATGTTTCATGGAGTTTCAATCAATTCAGAACAAAACCGAGAAGGTTCTCATGTCCAAAACTCTGCAGATAAACCTGACACAAAAACACCAAATTCAGTCAAGTATCAGACCTCGCCCACTTCGTCCCCATGGCCAATGAACTTAGATTAATCGAGATTCGAGTTAAAGCTAAATCATACTGAATCTGGAATTGGATTTTTATTTTCAGTATATTGAGCAAAAGTTAAAAGGGCAGTAAATCACGTGATGTGGTCTTATGTAATACCTATACTCCTTTCTTTCTTTACTCCTTGGTATCACTCACTCCTGGCGTAATACAAAATTCAATCAAAATCAAAAACGGCAGCAAAATTAGTCAAAAATTTCAAAGAGCAGCCTGTTTGGATTGCAGCTTGAACTAGAGCGTAAGGGACGGTGTAGTGAATGTTAGAACCATAAAACACACCCTAATGTGTCGCCCACCAAAATTAAACGATAACATTATTGTTCGTCCTATAGAGCAGTAACATAACGTAGTATTATTGTATATAACTCTATGGTGGAGCCAGTAACAGGGTTAGCTGCAAGGGGTGCTGGAGGGGAAAAAGAAGGTCAACTTACTGAAGCCAGTGCTATTAGAGTGGATTTCTTAAGCATATAACGCGCAATTTTTGTTGTTGGAAAAAACAACGTTTTTTAAGCCGAAGAAATCCGCTCTCAAAGCACTGTCTTGACTAGAAGTGCCGTTGTTTTCCCTTACTTTTTAATCCAGTGCCCCTTGTAGCTATCTATGCCCTCCAGATGCTATCTCGTAGCCAATATGACGTCACTTGCCGCTGCTCTATAAAAATAAAATATATATTAACACGTCGACTACTAGAAACTTATTTCTATTACAGCTAAGGCTATTTTCAGGCATCGGATGATAAATAAGTCGTCTGAGGTTATTTGATCATGTGACGTTGGATGACTTTCAGGCCCATCACATTGTTAACTTTTGAATGTCGCTGAATCAGAAAGTTGTAGTGAACCATAAACCAACTACAAAACAAAAAAAGAGAAGAATGAAAACTGAACCAGAATCACAGGTACAGGGAGCGTCCACTGTGCGAGGGATGAAGCACCCAACGAAGTACAAGTAAAACGGCTTTATAAAATATTCGATGCGTTTCGCCATCACATCATCGTCACCGACAGTAATATAAATACACAGAGGGCGAAATGCATCGACAATTTTATAATGCCGTTTAGTTGTACTTCTTAGATGCTTCACTCGTCGGACTTTGGACTCTCCCTGTATCTCACCACAGGATTTAGAAATGATCAAAGTAGAAGTACAAAGTTCAGTGCAGAACACCATGGAATGCAGTAAAGTACGCCATTGACCCTAATCAGCCCTTAGCCTTCATATTTCTATGTACTGCAGAGTAGTTTATACTACTAACTTTGATCGCACGTAAATCTTGACTTATGATTTGTTCTGTCTTAACTCATGCCAATTTTTTCTTGTTCCTTACCTCCATGAGCAGAAGAAAATTTCTATATTTTCAGCAACACATTTATGTCACGTTGATGCGTGGTACAGCTGAAAACCATAAGTCAAAATATGGCATATTTAAAAATAAATAAAAGAAATCCCATGGTAGCAGTTGTCTTTATCATCTTCAGTATTCCTTTCAGATCCAGTCGTTGGTCAACATTTTGAGTCAAACTCCAGTCGAAATCACATCAGCTGGAAAACTATTTACAGTTAACATGTCAACATTTACTACGGTAAAGTAATCCGAGTTAAAATTTATTTTCTCACGAATTTATGAAATTTTAATGATATTTGGTAACGTGTATCACACATGGAACGTTAAACGGTCCTGTTCTGTGAAAACGAAACCAGATACGTTGTTTCATGTTAATTAACGCATAAATGACTTGAGCACAGACTTTTGGTTATTTTTATTTATTTTTTGGTTAAGGTTTAACATGTTTTGCAACTTCTAATACTGTAAAAAGCAGTGATTTTGTACAGGGACACAATTATTAGGAATATCCTGTAAATGTTGTCCCTGTGCCACTCTTTTATTGTTAGGCGGTGTTATATTTGAATTGAGTGTTAGCTATTTAAAACTTTTAGAAGCTTCATTGCTTGTATTTTTCAATTCGGCTTTTCTCAAATAGTGGGGTCTGTTAGCACTTTGATCGTGACAGAGTGGTCCAAAGCATGAAACTTGGCCAGATGACTAACATGAACCTAGGAAATCATCTCAGAAGGGGTGCCACCGAATACCGGAAGTACTTCCGGTTTGGCAGCCATTTAAAGATGGCTGCCACATTGAAATAAAGAAATTACAATATCTTCGGTTCTATTAGCTCGATTGTAACGAAATTTACACTAAATTAAAGCCCTTGAAATAAAGAACAAATAATGTCCTATGACCTTTAACCCTATCTACAAAAGCCTTTCGTCAAATTGTTAAAGTAGAGAAATTAGGCTATACTTAACTGACATTTTGCAATGGCTACCTTATATCGCAGTACATATCGTTAAAAGTCAAAAGAAATAAAATTTGATCCGTTAAAATACCTCCATTTTGGTACCAAATTTATTAAAATCGGGCAAAGGGAACTCAAGTTGTTCCAATTTCAAGTAAGCGATGTTTTGCTCCCTGAAAACAATAGTATTGAGGCGGCTAGAGAGATGAATTGTTAACTTTCTGTGAAAAGCATGAAATTTTGCATGGATGCACATGCAGGGTAACTGGAAAAATATAGCTATGATTGCACGTTCAAACCCCCTCCTCCCCGAGGAGGGAGGGGTGATTTTGCCACCCGCCCCCTCCTCCCCAACAAAAAGTTTTTTGTCTGCAACTCCTTAACCGTCTACAAATCAAAAGCATAACATGAAGCAAAAAGCACATAATACTGGTCAGTAAAGGTGATACACATCCTTTATGTAAAAGCAACCCTTGAACGACAAAATCGCATTTAAAGTGTATCTCCTGTAATTCGGGAGAAGCTCTTTTTTTCAATAGGTTGTTATTGTGATTTACGTGTTCAAACTGCTCTCTCGAGCCCGCAACAACCCGAAATGGACATGCTTAGGATTTTCTGAAAGATG
>JAHWFP010147065.1:9561-23817 GCA_023313725.1 Lithobius niger
CCCCCCCGTCGCTCTCCTACAGGTCCGCGCTGCCCTCCTCCCTTGCTGCCAGGCAGCTACTATAAAAAATACCTGCAAGGATTCATCCACAACACAGCTCAATTTCAAAGTCAGACGTTACTACGGCGGTCGGAGCAGAGATGTCCCCAGTCCGAGTGTTGCCATACCGGGCAAGGTAGTAGTTTAGATAACTAGTTTTAGCTTTATTTAATTTTTAGGAACTTTATTTCAAAATTTTAACTTAAAGATTTAAACTTAACTTTTGAGTTTGGATTCGCGATTATGGGTAGTTAAAACCATCGGCATTTTCTGGTCTCCCCTCCCATAACTTAAGGGTTTAAGGTCCCCTTTCTAACAAAATGTAAACAAACTTCTTTTTGAGATCACCAAGGTCCTGTAGCATAATTACAGAAGCACAGACTTCGATGGTAGGGTCCTGATTATTGCTAGCTTGACTCAATGTGAATAGGTAGATTTGATCTTGTGCAAGATGCCTTTAAACATAATCTTAAACTAAGACTAAGATTGAAACTGTAAGGTATTTTTTCTAACTAAGAGGTGTTTAGGTAACACCAAAGAACATTTTCTATTCAAAATTGTAAGTGTGAATTTTACTTTGAAATCCGTTGCCGATAATTTATTCATGTAAATTAATTTTTTTGTGCTTTCACTGAAAGCTATCTTGTAAAGACTAGTTGCCATGTAATGTATTTCATTCCCCCTGTTTATTAAAACTAAGAGTAGTTTTAAACTCAGTTTGCTTCTAGAAAGATTTAATTTGCTAGTATTTTAACTAAAAACAACTCATTTTTATTTAAAGCCTACGGTTAGCAGTTAAACCACCCACCTGGTGGCAGTGAACCAAAACGATTAGATAGTGCTAAACTTTAGATAGGACATAGACACTTTATTCCTAACTGTGCAGTAGTGACTGCTATGCTAGTTTATACTCCGCAAAAGTAAAAACGGCCACCCGAAGTACTTCTAAATATCCAGAGACCACACCAGATGTCGGTACAGAACAGTAGGCACCTCAAAGACCTGTGAGCACCGCTACAAATATGGAAGAAAACATTAACTTTCTTTGAAGTTCGGCATTGGTTTCAGTGATGTAGCATCGGACCGTAACGGTATAGGATCGGATCGGTCAAAGTTAGTATCGGCCGAGCCTTACTTGTGAGTAATCGAAAATATCGTTAATTCGGCAATTGTACTTTGGTTGAAGTTCATATTAAAATAGAGTCACTTACGCAAAACCAAAAATCGTTCAAGTTCCACTACTCGAACTTGCACAGGCAAGAGTCATGAGACTTGCACAACCACCACCACGTAAGAAGACGGCAGTGAGTAACACTCGGACTGGGGATAAGTAACAAAGTTCTTGGGGTTCGCGGTACCATCTCCTGTTGGACGTAAAAAGGCCAATTCAAGACCAGGTCAGGGGGGGGGGGCGAGAGAGAGTCCTTATCAAGTTTTAAGGGGGCACCATTGCCTAGAAGCATGCCACCGGTCCGTAGTAAGGTGATGAGCGTTGTAAACTGACCGATAACCGTGTTTTGGTTTGGCGAGGGAGACCATCGCGAAGTCCAAAACTGTAGCCTGTCGAGAGACTGCGGTTTTTGTTGGGCTCAGATTCCTGCAGAGACGGTTTATATAGGAAGCAGTACGGAATGATATTTTCCAGATTTCAACAGATCCGGAAGAAGTATCACAGAGGGGTCCGGTCCGCCTTGATAAGAAGGTCGAAGTTTGCGTGCTGAGAAGGGGGATCGCCAGAAGCGACCGCGGCTCGGCCATCTTTGTTAGTAGAATCAGATTCGTCAGGAGGAATCGGCGGTGGGCGATGAGGTGTGATAGGCTGGAAGGCCGATGGTTCCTAGGACGGCCCCGGGTTCACCAATGGAGACAATGGTGCTTTCTTAGCAGCTGAAGAGACCCATTATTCAGTGTAAGACGACGAAATCGGAACCGTAAGGGGAATCTGTTGTTTTCGTTTGATGAAACAAAGCGCAGATTCCATTGATTGATGGATGCGCTCTCGCCAAAGTGGCTCACTACGGCGTTCAGCAACCGAAGACTGAGAGGTCACCGGGTGTCGTAAGGATCGGAAGGAGAGGTCCAGAGGACCCTCGATGGGGCGAGATGACAGTCCCTTGGCAGAAACTTTCTTTGCTTTAGCCTGCAACGAGACGAGCATAGGCCTCCTTGGCCTGAAGAAGCTTGTCCTGAAGGGAAAGTATTTCAAGAGGGATCGAGCTTGACCACACTGAAGCGGAGAGGTTGTTGCTATCTCGGGCGTAGGCCCAGGAACTGCAGCTGATCTATGAGGTTGAGAATCGTGAAGAGGAACCGTGGGGGACAAGGCACTGTCCTCTGGTGACCGAGGACAGGATGCAGAGAGAGTAGAAAACCTGGCAAAGGCGGTTCCGCCTGTGATGGTTCGGAAGAGGGCGTAACGGCGGACGCTACGACGGCTTAGGTGCTTGTAACGCCCCCGGTTTCCCTGGTGTACGTGAAGTTTCAGCTTGAGGTTAATCGGTGTTAATGACGATTTTTTACGTTATTCAACACAGCATGGACACTGTCCCAGCATGGGGGATGAAGCGCCGTTCCTAATTAAAGGGGCCTAACCTTAAACTGTAGGTATTGCTGCCACCAACGGTGGATTTAACTGTTTTCTAGCTAAAATCTAAAGATGGGCTACATATTTAATTTTACACTAAAATACAATTAATCAAATCTAGGAAACGACTGAAGCTTAAAACTCCTGGTTTTATTTTAGCAACAGAGAATGAAAAAGACACTTTACATTATAGTTCGCTTCTAAAAGCTTTTAAATACCATTGATTTAAAAGCAACAAGTTTGAATATACACTTAATATTTCACAAATCAAACAAACAACGCTTGTGTTTGAGTAAGTTTAAATTTTCACAATGGAAAAAGTAATATTAGGTGCTCCCGGAGACACCCACAAGACTCAACAGCCGCAACTGATAAAAGTATGACAGTATGTTTCTACATGATCAACCGTCCACAGTTATGTTTCTAAGTTTTCCAAGTACAAAAAGATCAACCTCCCTTAGTTCCCTCGAGAACTGTTCTAAGTAATAAAAAGCCCGGCAATTTTACACTTAGGCATCAGTTTGTTTCAATTTGACTTCCACAAAGATCAAACCGTCAAGTAGTTTAAGTTAAAAATCCATTTAAAATAAACTGGAAAAATTGGTTTTTAGTAAGAGAACCACTCTGACGTTATGGGGAGAGAGAACCTAAGATGCCGCTACAGGCGTCTCCACCATAAATTTCTACAAGCTAGAGAGTTAAAGTTTACAATTAAAATAAAATTTAGAATATGGGGGTCCTACACTGAACTTTCAAAAGCTAAACTATAACATACGAACCACTACCATCGTGCCCGGCATGGCATTCTCCGGACATGGCGTCTCCACTCCCGACTGGCGTGACCGGTCTCTAGCTTGTGAGCTGTGCTAACTATGCATTCTGGGGCTGGGGTTATATACACATTACGGCACGGACGCCGAGGATAGCTGCGGGGGTCTGATTGGCTGAGGGCCTCGAGAACAATGGAAAGTGGGAGGAGAAGTCGGATGAACAAAGGTACTGGGTGCAGAGCCGTTTGAAAGAGTAAGGACATGTAAGACGGAAAAGATAGGCCTGTTTTGAGTTTCACTCAATTGAACTTTTGGAAATAGGCCTTTACTTTGTATTATTGGCTATGGAATGAATATTTACATGTTTGCAACGTGAATAAGCTCTTGTTACAAGCTTAATACTTGGCTTTGGGTAATGCATAGAACATTACTATTAAATTAAACAAGCTTTAACGGTAAACTGCAGTGTTAAACACCACAACTAGTTTTGGCTGGGAAGGGGGGCAAAAATGGAGGATTCGAAGTTTTTGCACAGTTTGACTTTCGGAAATGGGTTAAACAGATCTTTTTAAGAATTCTTTTAGTGTTTAATAGTAGATCAAGCTATTCGTAGATTTTGGTAGGTCTCAGTCAGGTTAGAGGAGAACTAAAACAAACATATATACACTGAAAATTCGTGTCCGGTAGAATGCCAGGTCGTAATACGTTTATACGTTTGGACATATGGTAGTGTTTCTGGGGGTAAAAGAATACAAATAAAGTATAAATGCGGTTAAATAAACTAGCTTAGTTGAATGCTATAACGCATTAAGTTACTGGGAACATTTAACGTTTAAAATTTTTAAAGTTAAAATCGATCGTTGTGGAAATTTTTAATATGGGTTGCGGCCGACAAACACAATAAAAAATATCACACTACAAATTGGTTGTCTGTATAAATCCTCTTACAATACACTAAGCTAGTATGTTCGGGCTTTTTGCCCTAAAAGAAAAGGTATAAAATGAAAATACAAAAATACAGAGTTCAGCAATGGCGGCCATGTTGAAGGTAGGCTGTAGTGGCCTTGAGATGATCTTCAAAACGTCGTTTAAAGGTTCTTCCGGGTGGAAAGTCCGGATTTAGGATTCCCCAAGAGTCTTGTATTTGGACAGGCTATTGATGTTTAAAATTTGGGCCGATTCGGTCCATTATTAAGAAAACGGCTGAATATGCCTCGGCAAGGCATTTTGGTGCCTCAAGAGTAAAAATTTCAAATTTTTGAAAAACAGGCGTTTTTCGGTGGCACTCGTTCACACGCCCCCAAACGCAGGATTTTATTCGGGGTTCCTGAGAACTCGGAATAAAAGCTATAATAAAAGGGTTAGTGCACACAAGATATGCAGATAACAAGACCGCCAATATTTACGCAAAATTGACACGAAATAAAGTACACTGTTTACATAAATGTTGACTTTGCAGTTTTGTATTTTTAGGGGACCAACGTTTTTGTGGCTCAAAGAACTTTAAGTAAAATAAAAATTACAAGTTTAAGTTTATTGTTTTTGCAACCATCAACTAAATACTGTCCGCACTGCTTGGTGCAGGAATATCGTACAAGTATTTGAAAATGGGGCAAAAGTACATTTATCAAGAAACACGCTAGTTTAAAGGTACAAAGTTATGATTTTTGTAGCTGTTAATTCAAATGAGATAATCGCAACATTTAGTGCTCTAACCAGTCAGCCATGTGTAGCGGCCGAAGCTACGATCCCCTAGGTGCTTGTAGCCTCGCCGACATCCATGGGGTTTTGTCCTTTAAATTACTAGTTGCGGTGGCGGTTTTTACTTTTCAGGAAACAGCACACATGTACTACTGGCCCAGTATGGGTAACAGAGAGTCATTGATCCTAACTGTAGGCTAACTAGTCAACTTTAAAGGGGGGTATTCGCTGCCACCAGATGGGTGGTTAATTGCAGTCCTGACCGCTTTAAGTACTAAGTGGTTTTCTTAATTAATTAAGTCTAGCAATTAATCGTACTAGTAAAGAACTGAAGTTTCACAAACTCTTGGTTTATTAAAGACAGGCCAATATAAAAAGCAAGTATTTCAACTAGCATCAACAAAAAAGCTTTTAAATTAAAGCAACATGAGATTTACATTAAATCTGACAAGAATTTACATTAAATTCAGTTTCAACCTTTACATGTTATGTGCAAAGAATAACTATTTCGACAAGAAAAAGTTCTGCCAGGAACTCGCAAGAACCTGTTATTAAGTGCAAACCGCGGGAATTACACAAAATACTACCAGACTATGTTTCCTAAGTGAGACTTAGAATCAAATCTGCCATTTAGAATTTGTCACTTTAAGTTAACAAAAACTCTGCCAATCAACGAAAACACTTACATGAGTTTGGGCAACTAGCCATCGAAGTCACTGCTTCCGCAAACCTAATTGGTTTAAGTGATCTATTTAGTGTTTGAGTAAATTCATACTAAAAACACGGAAAAAAAGCTGGTTTTTAGAAAGGGACCGTGAACCATGACGTTATGGGGGTGGGGGGTCATTAATGCCGATCATGGTACCACCGCCATAAATTCTCAAAGCTTAAGGTTAGATATTAGGTTTAGAACTATAATTTCGAATGGGGTTTCCAAAAGTTAAACTTTCTAAGCTAATACTAGTTATACGAACCAACTACCTTTGCCCGGCATGGCAACATTCGGACGGGACATCTCCTATACCGACTGGCGTAGTCACCTCTGGCTTTGAGATCTGCTGA
The DNA here is from genome assembly GCA_023313725.1 of Lithobius niger. Lineage (NCBI taxonomy): Eukaryota > Metazoa > Arthropoda > Chilopoda > Lithobiomorpha > Lithobiidae > Lithobius > Lithobius niger. The sequence continues at coordinate 15,718 of JAHWFP010147065.1, forward strand.
GCGTGTGCTAACGAATGCCTCCTGGAGCTGGGGTTATATACACATTACCGGAAGTTGGCGCGGACGCCGAGGATAGCTACGGGGGTCTGATTGGCTGAGGGCCTTGAGAACAATAGAAAAGTCGGTCTGCGTGATAAAGAGAGGCCGGTAGAGTTATACTCATTGTTTGGAACGTGAATAAGGCCTTTAATTACTTTGGATTGTTTTCTTATTTGTCCACGATGTTAAGCATCGCAACTATTGAAGGAAGGATCTCAATAAATTCGATTATTAACATTGGGGAGCCAGGTTTACTTTGGGAAATGGGTTGCCAAGTGGGCTTTGCTAGGAGTAACTAAGTACAAACAGAAAACACGTGTCCGGGAAAATACGTAAATAAAAATGTTGCCTAAGCTCCGGTAGTTGGGATGGCAAAAGATTACGTTAAATATTTCACAAAAGCAAAATTTAAAAGTACCAGCAAGATGATAAAACGCATTTAAATAGTTTCAATCATTATTTGCAGCCGCAGATAATTGGTTTTGGCAGTTGGAAATTTTTCAAAAGTATTCAAGATCGTCACCGTAAATAAACTTAAGAAATATCAAAACAAAGTATCTGTACATTTATTAGGGAGGTTAAGTACCTTCGTAGAGGAAGCTCCTCCCTCTAAAACACTAAACTAATGTTTTCGGCTTTATGCCTAAGTAAAAATAAAAGCAAATACAAATTTATACAAGTGGCGAAAATGGCGTCTCGTGCGCTACGGTGATTTTACGGCATCAGTTTCGTGCGTTTTTCTTAAGGATGCTGTGAAAGTTCTATAAGGAATTTTCGTGTTCTGTTTGCGGGGGAAAACAGATAAAGTTCATGGCTATTAAGAGCTGTTTAGATGAGACGGATTGGTCCATTTTCTTGGAAGATACAGGCGTTTGAATTTCGCGGTTTTTCAAGGCTGGGGAGCCGAGAAAAAAAAAGTGTTCGTTGCCGTAAACGAAGTTTTACCCTCAGGTTTTTGATGGTTTGAGGCGAGGTCTCCTCTCAAATCTAGTGAAGAACGGGCCTTCTTTACATATGCACAGAAAGTTATTTTGTTTATCTGGGAAAACCTCGAAAAAAAACCCATGGGCGCACTCCTCAGGACCTAGCTTGCGATAAGGATCGGAATAGAGGCTACTATGATCGCATGCGCAACTATCAGCTCTATTTAAAGTTAACAGACTACCACTGGGATGGTTTTAGGTTACCAAACAACTTGTTTACATGTTGAAAGTGACACTAAAGGGTTTCAAGGAATGACCCATAACTTAAACATAACAATACAACGCTGGGAGGTTTGAGGATAAAAACGCAACAACCTTGTAACGACAGTGCTACCTTTTTCGCACAGGGGTAGACAGACGGCTGTTTTTGGGAAGAAAGCCATTTCGTAGAAAACTTAAAGAAGAGCCAACCGCGGACAGATCGCAGCTCCCATAGAATGTCCCTAATGAACATTTACTTAGTGTCGTTACAATCTTTGTCAATATTCTCCCACACAGGGAGACGTTGATAGTGACAAAAAGAGTAAAACATAGGCACTTAAAATTTAGGTGTCAAGGCCAAAACGGGAATTAATTGGGAGTTACTTTAAGATGAGCTCCCAACAGACTAAAATGACAAAATTAAAAATGCAGGTAAAAATAATTTTCAGTCAATTTGTACTGAAACGAAACGTTTAACAATTAAATGTTTTACGAAAATGCTGCCTTGATGCAGCAACAATCACTAGATGCTTTCCAGGTTTGTCCAGTAGATTCTGAAATTTTAAAATTAAAATTCAGTAAATACACTATTTTTAGGTTTGGTTGCTCCTAGATGGAGCCAAGGTTGTAGCGACAAACTACACATTGTTTAAAGAAAACATGTACGGGAAATTTACTTTGTTAGATTTCCGGATTACTTGCAACAAGAAAAAAAACTCTATTTAGAGAAAAACTACTTTAGGTTAGGTATTAAACCTCTGTCTCATTGGAAACACCAATTTAGTGCCAGAGCCATAATAAATGCATTTATTTCCACCCTAGACTGACATAGAATTCGCACTAAAACATCGGTCCTACTTTTAACAAAAAAAAGGGACTGGGAGAAAAACTAAGTTTAAGTTTTTTATTTGCTTAACACACTGACTTTAAATTAGGTTAAAATTCAGGCAACTTTACTTTACCAACTCTGGGAAAAAATCAAAGCATACAGGGGGTACACTTTTAATGCCGACCTTTAAATTACTTGTTTCCAACTTATGATTGGGGGAAGTTAACTCACGTAACTTAAGCCATTCGTCAAAGCTAAACTCGATAACTCTGGGTTTTTCTGGCATGACTAAACTTTTGTTTATATCACTAGCTGACAAACTTCGTTTTATTTTGCCCCTAGGAGGCAGGTTCAACGCATTTATCGTTGCTTGTTTACGCCAACAAAGATAGCGACAGTCCATCCATTTGTCAAGGAAGGGGACTTGGGTCTCATTATCTTGTAATGGGTTGGCGTCTTCAGCAGATCCCTTTCGTCTGCGCTTGAGGACTTAACGACGATTGGCGACAGCACTGTAGGGGTTTGGGGCTTGATCAATCCATCGGGGCTGGTTTGTTTACTGCGGCTCTTATGTTTCTTTGATTGGCTACGGGGCTACGGGGGGTGGCAAGGGAGAAAATCACGGGGCGTGGCGATTTCTGGTCTGCGCTGTAGGCTTAATGAATCTAATCCTGTCACGCCCAAAACGACATCGTAGAACAAATTGTTGACCGGTGTAATGCACGCTACTGTTTTTAACACGGTGCCATCATCTAACTTTAGGCTTAGATTTACTTGATCTAAAGTAAACACTTGTTTACACAAGGCAGTTTCACATTTAATCTTACGTTTTAAGTGTGGTCAATTTCTGGCGAGCTTGGCACTAACTAGCGAAACTGTGCTTCCGGAGTCGCATAAAATATTAATTTTATTTTTCCCTACGCTACCGGACAACGTGCTAGCCTTAAGAATTTCACTGGCATTTTTCCCAACTGGGAAACATGCGTTAGCTTGCTAGGGTTTGGAGTTAAGCTCGGGGCATTCACTACGAAAATGTTGGGGAGAATTACACACGTAGCAGCGCCTAACTCGATCTTGATTAGGGTTAGTTTTTTCACTAGCACTAATGTTTATGGCAGGGTCCCCTCCTGGGTTATCTGCTTTCACACTGATAGATCCGGCCGGATTAGCTGTCGTGTTGTGGTTACGGTTGTGACCACGCTGGTGACCAGTAGGTTTAGAACCTTGGTTCGACGGTGCAGCTATGGGCTGTGTTTTGGCTGCTCGAGTGACAGCTTCGTTAGCAATCTGTTTATTGCGGGTTGTGAACTCGTCACAAAGTTGGCATGTTGTAGTGAGTGGTAGGCCGCTACAGACGTGGCTCCATCTAGGACCACCTAACCTAAACATAAAAATTGTGGTTACTGCTTTACTGTCTTAAATCTTCAAGACTATGACTATGAGGTCAAGTACAAATCTGGAAAGTGTCATACAAATACAGATACCCTGAGAAGGTATTTTGTTTAAACTAAAAACAAATCGTTGAATTTTTATTATTAAAAGCTAAACAAGTGGTGGAGCCAAAGTTTGCTCTGCAACCTTTTATTATTATTAAATTGTTTTTTATTGGTTAAGAGGTACGTTGTCAGGACAACCTCACTCAAAGAAACTGTCAGCTTTCCCAATTCGGACTTTACATCTAAATTTTAAGTGCCCATGTTAGTCTCCCTGTCACTATCAACGCCTTCCTGTGTGGAAGGATATTTACAGAGATTATACGACACGTTTAAATGTTCATTAGGATCATTCTACGGGAGTTTAGTGGTCCCTGGCTATCTCCTCTTCAAGTTTTCACGAAACATTTTTTCTTTATAAAAATTTGTGTCTCACCTCTGAGGGCAAAAGGTTAAATCTGTCGTTAAAAGGTTGTTGGTTATTATCCATTTTAAAACCTCCCAGTGTTGTATCTTATGTGTAAGTTTTGGGGTCTATCTCAAAACCCTTCTGTGTTTAAATTTTCACATGTAAACAAGTTGTCTGATATATCTTAAATCAGTCCAGTGGTGATTGTTAACTTTAAATAGAGCTTATAGTTGCGCATGCGCTTATAGTGCCCTCTATTCCGATCCTTATCGCAAGCTAGGTCCCGAGGAGTGCGCCTCGTGGTTTTTTTTTCGATGCTTTCCAAGAAAATAAAAACAGCATTCTGTGAACGGCGGACGAGTTAGAGCATTAAATGTTGCGATTATATCATTTAATAGTTAACAATTACAAAAAACATAACCTGTACTTTTATTTTGCTCAAATATTCAAACGGTATGTACGATATTTCTGCACAGACAGCGCAGACCACCTAAAAAGTTTATTTCTGTAAACCTAGTGTTGCTTAACTTTGTCAATTTTGCATTGATTTAACTTTGCGACAAAATCACAAAAACCAGAACTAAACTTAGCAATTTTATTTTAACGTAAAATTTGTGTTCCTTTTTAACTTGTTGATCCGGAGCTAGGAACAAGTAGCTCAAAAACCTTTTTTCGCACATTTTGAAAGTAAATGGCAAACGACAAACTTTATAGAAGTTGGAACCTTCTATGTTGTTTGATTGCATAAACCAAGAGTGTTTCTTTGCATATTTTTAGTTACATGGCTTGGCAACTTGTATTGTGACATACCGATGTGCACTAATCATTTTTGTAGGCTTTTATTTGGAGTCCAACAGGAACTCCGAATAAAATCTCCCGTTGGGGGGGGCATGTAAAGGCATGAGGCCTAAAATACCTGTCGATTGGTTAGGAGACCCGACACCAACCATCAACAACTCGGGGACACCTTTTTTTTTTCTTAGCGCCAAAAATGCGCTAGGCCTATTTTCCATTTCCAAGTTTAAAAATTCGTATCTTCCAAGAAAATGGACTTCATCGACTCCTGTTTGCAGCTCATAATAAACCTGGACTTTATCTCACATCCTGTGAAAACAGAACTTGAAATTTCACCATACTTTGGTCTACAGCTTCATTTGAAAAAGTGCTCAAACTGAGCGCCGACGCACGCAATTTCCGTCGCCATTTTCAGAAAAACAAACATTGTAAACGAGCGCCACCGAAAAACGCCTGTTTTTCAAGAATTTAAAATTTTTTTTCTTGAGGCACCAAATGCCTCGCCGAGGCACATTTCGCCGTTTCTTTAATAATGAACCAAATCGGCTCAAACTTTCTATAGACGGTCCAAATACAAGACACTTGGGGAAGCCCAAATCCGAACTTTCCACCAGGAAGAACCATTAAACTACGTTTGAAGATCACCTCAAACCCACCACACCGCACCTTCATCATGGCCGCCATTGTAAAACTCTATTTTTGTATTCGTATTTTATTCCTTTTCTTTTAGGGCAAAAAGCCCGAACATACTAGCTTAGTGTATTGTATGAGGATTTATGTACAGACAACCATTTTGAAGTGTGATATTTTTTATTGGGTTTGTCGGCCGCAATCTATATGAAAAATTTCCACAACGATCGAATTTTAACTTTAAAATTTTAAACGTTAAATGTTCTCTGTAACTTATTGCGTTATAGCATTCAACTAGCTAGTTTATTTAACCGCCTTTATACTTTATTTATATTCTTTTACCCCCAGAAACGCTACTATATGTCCATACGTATAAACGTATTACGACCTGGCATTCTACCGGACACGAATTTTTCAGTGTATATATGTTTATTTTAGTTCTCCTCCAACCTGACTGAGACCTACCGAAATCTGCAAATAGCTTGATCTACTATTAAACACTAAAAGAATTCTTAAAAAGATCTGTTTAACCCATTTCCGAAAGTCAAACTGTGCAAAAACTTCGAATCCCCTATTTTTGCCCCCCTCCCCAGCCAAAACTAGTTGTGGTGTCTAACACTGCAGTTTACCGTTAAAGCTTGTTTAATTTAATAGTAATGTTCTATGCATTACCCAAAGCCAAGTAATAAGCTTTAACAAGAGCCAAATCACGTTGCAATCATGTAAATATGGAATCCGTAGCCAATAATTCAAAATAAAGGCCTATTTCCGAAAGTTCAATTGAGTAAAACTCAAAACAGGCTTGTCTTTTCCATCCCTACTCCTTCAAACGGCTCTGCACCCAGTTCCTTTGTTCAACCAACTTCTCCTCCCACTTTCCATTGTTCTCGAGGCCCTCAGCCAATCAGACCCCCATAGCTACCCCGCGAGTCCGCGCTTACTTCCGGTAATGTGCATAAAACCCCAGCCCCAGAATGCATAGACAGCACAGCTCACAGATCTCAAGCTAGAGACCGGTCACGCCAGTCGGGAGTGGAGACGCCATGTCCGGAGAATGCCATGCCGGGCACGATGGTGGTGGTTCGTATGTTATAGTTTAGCTTTTGAAAGTTTAATTTAGGACCCCCATATTCTAAATTATAGTTTAGATGTAACTTTAACTCTCTTGCTTGAGAAAATTATGGTAGAGACGCCTGTAGCGGCATCTTAGGTTTCCTCTCCCCATAACGTCAGAGTGGTTCTCTTTCTAAAAACCAAATTTTCCAGTTTATTTTAAATGTAATTTTAACTTAAACTACTTGACAGTTTGATCTTTGTGGAAGTCAAATTGAAACAAACTGATGCCTAAGTGTAAAATTGCCGGGCTTTTTATAACTTAGAACAGTTCTCGAGGGAACTAAGGGAGGTTGATCTTTTTGTACTTGGAAAACTTAGAAACATAACTGTGGACGGTTGATCATGTAGAAACATACTGTCAGATACACTTTAATCAGTTGCGGCTGTCAAGTCTTGCGGGTGTCTCCGGGAGAACTCATGATTTACTTTTTCTATTGTGAAAATTTAAACTTTTACTCAAACACAAGCGTTGTTTGTTTGATTTTTGTAAATTGGTACTTGTGTAATTTCAACTTGTTGCCTATTTAAATTAATTGGTACTCAAAAGCTTTCAGAAGCAAACCATAATGTAAAGTGTTGTTTTCATTCTCTGTTGCTAAAATAAAACCAGGAGTTTTAAGCTTCAGTCGTTTGCTAGAATTGATTATTTGTATTTTAGTGTAAAATTAAATATGTAGCCCATCTTTAGATTTTAGCTAGTAAAACAGTTAAATCCACCGTTGGTGGCAGCGATACCGACAGTTTAAGGTTAGGCCCCTTTAATTAGGACCGGCGCTTCATCCCCCATGCTGGGACAGTGCCCATGCTGTGTTGAATAACGTAAAAAGTCGTCATTAACACCGATTAACCTCAAGCTGAAACTCCACGTACACCAGGGAAACCGGGGGCGTTACAAGCACATAAGCCGACGTAGCGTCCGCCGTTACAACATGTAAATATTTATTTGTATTTCTCGAATTTATTTCTAGGCATAAGGCCGACTAGCTTAGTGCTGTGCTAGTTTACATGTTTATTATGTCTTCAATGTTTTTATTTTACTAAGGTGATGATTTTAGCAACTATGAAAACTTTGACTACAACTACGGTATTTTTGTGGCTGCAATAATACATTTTAAAATTTTATGCATTATAGCATTTTAAAACACAAGCTGGTTTATTTAATCTTTTGCCTAGGCTTTTATAAAAGCATTATTTAACGTAATCTTTTCTCATGAACCCTACCTTGTTCAATATGGCAACACAACTACGATTATTTTACCGGACATTTTCAGTGTGTATCTTGTATTTTTATTTCAGGGCTCCGACCATAGTGATCTCAATTCCGAATGCACAACTAAGCCTTTGCCTTCAATTAATAATCATTTATTTTTACTTGGAGCATCAAACTTCGTCCCCCCCCCCTACCTTCAATAGTTGCAATGCATAACATTGTAGTTTTTATTAAAAAAAAATGTATAGGCCTATTCTCACGTTGTTATGAGTTTAACTCAATGCACTACTCAAGCCTACGCCTCTAAAAACCCCCACAGTCGGCAATTCCCTTTACCATCCAAGCTCGTTCCAATCCGAACTCAGTATTTTTTCTCCCCACCACTCAAGAGTGCAAGGCTACCCTAGCCGTCCGCGCTGCCACACCAACTTCCGGTAGTGACAGCTCGGCCGATT
>JAHWFP010147070.1:0-17047 GCA_023313725.1 Lithobius niger
GATGAAGATGCGAAGTTGCAGATCGGCAATGGGCTAATGTCATGGTCATGTTGATAGAATTGTGTCAAGGGGTTGACGAGAGCCATGAAGAGAAACTTCTTCATGTTGGGTGAAAATTTTGGATGGGTGCAGAAGAACTAGCTCTCTTTCGGTGAGAGCTTGGAGGAGCTTCAGTCAGTCGAAGGTTTACGGCTCCGTTCCGGTCTGGTGCGAAGCAGAAGTGCGACCGGAGCGTGAGGGACCAGCCGAAGACAGGATATCGAGGTGGCGATGGGGAAGGGTCAGCCAACAGTTTATGGTCTTCAGGTTGAGGGTTCGTTGGATAAGACGGAGACCAGTGAAGGGATGTCGTTCCAAGCGGTTGAACCACAAGGAACCTCAATGGGCAAAGGAGCCCCCATCCGTTGCGAAGGATGGTCTTGCGTGAAGAGTCAAGGAGCTTCTTTCGCTGTGAATGATGGTCAAATGACAGTGAAGGATCAATCGGGTGAAGGAAGATTCATTAGTCGAGAGAGAAGCGAAGCCACCGAGAGACGAGAGCTCGAAAGCGTCTGGGTGAGGGTTGGTGCCGAAGATGGGCTGTACAGTAATTGTTGTCAGTGTACCGAGATGAGAACAACGGGCAGACAATTGCACGTGGATGAATGACAGCAAGATGACAGTGTGGTGTCAACGACAAAAGCTTCAGTCGGAGTTGACGGCATTAATTGGGAAGATGTGAACGACGAAGGGAGGAACGGGAGGGAGCAATAGGTGAAGGTGAGCAGGGCTGCAGGGCTTGAAGAGCTGCAACATAGCTGGTGAGAGACAAAAAAACAGATGAAAAATTGAAAGAGTTTTACGATGGATTGTGTGGTGCTGCCGGTGGTGATGGACAAAGGTTCGTTAAGTCACCAAAGTGGGAAATGAAGCACATTTGGCAGCGAAGCGAGGCTGGAGGCTGTGATTCAGGTTGGCATGGCTAGCTGGTCGAGGGGGTCGCAGGTCCGCCGGAGTTCAGCAGACAGCGAAGAAAGAAAGTATGAGGCAGTGATTCATGCTAGTGACGGGCTGTAGACTGGAAGGGCACATGCACGAAGAGCTGCAATAATGGTCGGCGAGGGACAACAAGGTGTCGTAGATGGTGAAAGATGAAGGTCCGAGGTTGCTGCGATGTGCATTGGACAGGGACAATGGCCAGGAAGGGCGAAGGCCTGAAGGAGTTGTGATGATGGTCCGTGAGGGACAGCAAGCAGCAAAGGACGTATGTCCGAAGGAGCTGTGAAGGATGTCGTGAAGGATGTCGCTCGGGACTGGAGCTGCAAAGGAGGGAGGTCCGGAGGAGCTGCAATGAATGTTGGTGAGGGACAGCAGGTGGCGGAGGACAAAGGTTCGAAGGAGCTGCGATGAAGGTCAGTGAAGGACAGCAGGCATCAAAGGATGAAGGTTTGAAGGAGCTGTGATGATGATTGGTGAGGCACAGCTGTAAGCCGAAGCCATGGCGCCAGAAGGAGAGAGGGACAATTTTGCAAGGCAATTCCTATCAGAAATTCCTAGGATCTTTACATGCCACAATTGACATGAGCACTAGGCATCACGGGGCCCTTCTTTACCCGAAAATACCAGGGATGGCTAAGGCCAGGATCGAACCCAGGATCTCTTGCACATGAAATGGTAGTGCTAACCATTACGCTACCTTGCCCCATAGGGGCTGCAGTGCTTGTTCTCGAGAGACAGCAGTTGTGTATGATGAAGGCCTGAAGAAGCTGCGATTAATGTCAGCGAGGGATAATATCAGATCGCAAAGGAAGAAGGTCTGGAGGAGCTATAATAATTGTTGGTGCGGGACAGCAGCCATGAAGGGTGAAGGTCTGAAGAGGCTGCGATTAATGACGGCGAGGGCAGCAGATTGCAAGAAGAAGGTCCAGAGGAGCTGCAATGATTGTCTGCGAGGCCCAGCAGCTGCAAAGGGAGAAGGTCCTGAAAGAGCTTACGATGAGTGTCAGTGACAGCAGGTAGCAAAGGACGAAGGTTCGAGAAGCTGCAATAATTGTCAACGAGGGACAGCAGCTGTGAAGGGTGAAGGTCCGAACGACCCACGATGAGCATCAGTGAGGGACAGCAGGCAGAGAGGGACGAAGATCCGAAGAAGCTGCAATGAATCTAAACGAGGGACAACAGCCGTGAAGGATGAAGGTCCGAGGGAGCTGCAGTGATAGACAACCAGAGACCGCAGCTGAGAAGGATGAAGGTCCGAAGGGGCTGTGAATGTCAGCGAGGGACAGAGGGCATCGGAGCACGAAGATCCAAAGGTGCTGCAATGAATGGCGGCGAGGGACAACGTGGTGATCAGAGGCAACCTTCACCAATGTCGGCCGCCACTCGCCAAAAGGCGAGTGAATTTCAGGCGAGTGAATTCCAGCAGTTAGCAACTTGATTTTTAGCCCTACTGGCCATAATGGCGACTGATTAACAAACCCACATGCTGAAATTGTCATATCTCGGAAACCGTACTAGCTCGAAACAAGCGGTTTGTATCGTTGTGTACAGAATTACAATGGCTATCCAACCAAGCATTTAATACAGGGTGGTCCACAAAAAACTGAAGACCCAAAATTTTCTAAGTCCAACTTTTCTAGTTAGCACTCCTCAGAACCAGGAGACGACAAATCTTCCGTTTTATTAGATTTGATTTCTGCCCTAACCTGGTTCTAGTTCTAGTGGTGCTAACTAGTTCCTAGCCTCTTTACCTGATTGGAGAGTTAGATTATTGCACACAACGTTTAAACAATAATAGCAACACACCTGTTAAAACTATTTCGACATGGCGACTAAGTAATAGACAATGTCGAGTGAATTTAAATATCCACTGGGCAATTGACGAGCGCCACACAATTCACATTAGTGAAGGTTGATCAGAGGCCAGAAAATCGCCAATGAAGGTTTGTGCTTTGGAAAACTTGTGTGTAGAGAAGCAGCTTGAGTGCGTGACAAAGGAGGCGGCGAAAAGTGTCGATGTCTGCATGGGAGAGGTGCCAATTATCGAGCCACAATGCGTTGAACGAAGGTCCCATGGAGCGTCTCAGGCGAGTGATCATCGTGCAGGTAACGGGTCTACAAACGAAGGCTTCCTTTGGTTGAAAGACGTCCTTCGGGGCGAAGGGTGATCAGATGAAGGCTTCTTACGGTTGAAGGGTGTCCTTCGGGGCAAAGAGTCTTGAAACGAAATGGTGTTGTAGTAATCCAGAAATATTAAGTATGTGGGGGCCATTGAAAGGGCTTGTACTTCGCTGCATCGTAAGCTTGATGACATCGTTATCAAGACGACGTTTCCCTGGTTAAAAGATGAACGTTGCAGTTTGCCAAAGGTATGTTAAGGTTCTTCATGAGTTCAGAACTAAGGACAGGTTCCAGCCCAGGAAGAATCGTCTGTTTGCAGTTCTTTCTATTTCGAATGAGTTAATAAGACTTGAGATGCGAAGACCCTCTAACAGTTCTTCTCTTCCAGCAGCTTTAAAAACAATGATTAGAGCAGAGTGGTATTCTAATATACATATGATGGATCCTTTTATACCCAAGTTGAAGAGGTCACTTAAGAAACTTAGTAGGTCAGGCAAAGGGGGAGCAACAGGACTGACTTTCTGCAAGTTTGACACCACTGAAATCATTCTCCCAATGGTTGTCATAAATTCTATTGGTGGATTCTATGATTGCTTTGCTTGTACTTGTTTTCCAAATTCCTGTCTCCTTGAAAAAGTCTGACGATATTGGTCACCCGTGAAGCTTCAACATGTTGGTTGTTGGCTGATTGAGTTCCTCTCCTATGGGACAGAAGGTCTTGAGCTCCATGGCAGACTCCTTGGGCTGTCTATCGGGAGTTGTAGAAGTTGACGAAACCATGGCCAATTTGGAGCTATCAGGATGAATTGGGCAGGTGGCGTTTCTATTTTCTGCAGGATTTTGACCCAAGACAGAACGCTGTTTAGGAACACGGTCTCTGTAATCAAAACCGAAACCAGTTTGTACTCCTCTTGACTTTTGACAGTGAAGAAGAAATCTAGCAACGTAATTCATCAGTCTAAACTCTTCCCAACCTTCGTTTTGTGTTCTGTCTTGAGGTAAACACGGGATAAACCTAGTTGTCAATCCAATCTTGTTTTGCGCTTTTCTTGGGCAAGTAGGCAGCAAAGCTACGTACGCCAAGCTATTTACAGTTAGCATCCGCCATTTCTCCAGATGAGCTCAGCGAAAACAAGCCGCTAGCATAGGGATGCCCCAAATATAATCTTTGCCGAATACACAAACCGAAGAGTTAAAGCACCGAACTATTTAACGTACTTAGCCGAATACAGAATTTTTCAGCCATGTGCCGAATAATGGCTGAATAGGCCGAATACCGCATTTCTTGGCCGAAACACTTTGACCAAATATTCATCTGAATACCGGTTAATAAATAAATGATACTGATTAAAATGTGTAACCATATGAGTAACCTTGGGTAGACACGTTAGTTGACCAGTTTTCCTGATAAAACTTGAAGAAAAGGAGGTAAAGGTTTTTAAAAGGCACATTTTCGTAATTTTAAGAATGTTACAAGACCATTCCTCACAAAATTTCATACAATAATAATAACAAATTATTTGGCCGAATACTGCACCAAATATTATTATTCGGCCAAATACCGGATATCATTGTTCAGCCAAATTAAGTATTCAGTGGAATAGGCCTACTAAATATCGTTATTCAGCCAAAATCAACATTTGGTCGAATACTGAATATTTGATGCATCCCACACGAGCAGCAAATTATGTGATTTGGAAGGCACGAGGAATCTCTACGTCAGTTGTCGTCACTTTTAGACCTAAAAGTAGGACTAGAAGTTAGTAAAGCTACAGACGGAATGGACCGCTCGGTTTATAAGGAGCCTACTAGCGTTCACGCTCAACATCTGACACTGGAACCCGTACCCTTAGACGGCGAATATATACACAAAATGTCTTAAAAGAGTGAATGATAATGTCACAAGTAAGCCTACCGGTAACACTAACATGAACTTAACCGGTTTAGAAACCGATTCTCTGGATTATATTCCATTGTTGTGATGCGAGAAATTAGTTAGTTGTAACAAACTAGGCTACTCGAATGATAAAAAATTAACAAAATGATATGGCGCCAAAAAATAATAATTTTGTTCTCGATTAATTTGCAATACTTAAAATAACGTTTCTCAGCAAAATGAGTTAATGAATTTTTTTCACGTATGTGGGATACGAAGCCCTATAATTTGATGTGTTGGAAGGCAAGGCCACATTTTAATTTAGCAGTGCCTTTTGCAAGGTGATGCCATAAGGGATAACGAAAGTTTTTTTTTTTACCTTAGTTTTAGTATTATCGCGCTATTACTGTATGTAACGATGTGTAAACGTCTAAGGCTTACCAGAAGCAAACAGACTTCTATCGGCTTGTCGTTAGGCAAAAATACGTAAACTAGGACCATCGTCATTTTCGGTGTTGACATAATGGAGCGGGCTCCACTTTCTTTGCTTTTTGGATGTTTGGTTGAAAAGGGTCGGCCTTTAGAAGTAGTTACATCACTCCACCAAGCAAATGCGGCCAAGGTACCTAGCTAATTAGCTGGCGAGTATCATGAAAAAGTTCTTGATGCATCTTTCTCTCTGTGAATGTGGATACTCATCCTTTAACTTCTAGTTTTTCTTTATCCCTGCACCTTTCCCTTACATCTTCCACAGTTTGGATTTCGGCCGCGTTGGGATTTAACCCCAACATGACAAAAATATTAAGGCTGGGCCGATCACCTTTTTTTCTACCTGAGCCGATCAACGATCATTAAACCAAACTGGCTGATACCAAATCCCGACCAGTTTACCGATACCAAATCCCCCAATATAATTTAAAAATTTGCCTTGTAATTTCTAAACAATAAGAGACAACTGCTTGGCGTTTGGACCATTGGAAAGGTGGTGAAAAAACGTTGAAAATGCTCTATTCAAACATCAAAATCGGTCGACCAAATCTGAAAATATCTTCATTTGGTTTAGCCTATTACCGATCTATCTGGATTTTATATTCCGATCCTGATTTCTACCAATATTGCAAATGTCGGTTAAGGAATTACGTGAGACATTCTGAATCGGTAATCAGGATCGGCCCAGCCTTACAAATATGCTTTTAGTTGCTTACAGTTAACAGACCCATGTCTGCTAGTGAGGCGTGAAGAGAATTTATTATCATCAACTATCAATCTTTTAACAATCAAATGCCTTTAACAATTAGAAACGGCTTTGCCATCTCGTTGTTGTTTGGATTTTGGCTCTTGCTATTGGTCCATTTTGTCACCCTAATGGTTCGTCAACCCCATGTCCGATTCTGGATTTTTTTTTTTTGATAAACCTTGTCCCGACTCCCATGCTACTGCACGCAAAGTGTGGTTTGGATAGTCCTTGTAGTCCGTGATGCGCAATCCCCGAAGGCAGAAAGGGGTGCGACTATGTCGCAGATAATCTGGCACAGTCGCAGACAAAACGTGCCATTAGACCAAATGTCTGCCGTTTTGCCAATTTTTGACCGATTTGGACATTCCAATACACCATTTTAATCGTCTCGATGAGACCTTTCCGTTGGTGGAAGAACCAGATCAATAGAATAAAGCACTGAAAAGTTATTCAGTAAAAACCAATAAATATACACGTAGCCATACGAAGATTAGCTGGAGACAATTTTTCCCTAACAATTGGTGTCGCAGACAGTGGCAGAAAATTCTGCTTTGGGGGTGCAGTCTAAGATAAATTGGAGTGTCTTCATAGCTGAGCTATGATCCATTGAACAACTTTTTCCCATTATCATTTTTTGGGCAAAGGCTTAGTTAGGCCCTCAAAAATTATCGAACTTGCTTTCTTTGGTTTCACCACCTTAGCTTGTTCCCCACACAGGCGAAGTAGGCTTTACATCAGTCAGGTAGCACTGTCTTGCGGGAAGCCTCGTGCAGTCAAGATGGAGCCGCTACTTCTGATGTTCCACGTCTAATTTAACGGTTTCTGGATCGTGCCATTTACATTGACTGTGTGTGTGTGACTCGTCCTTTTCGAAGAGAGCTGTTCGTCCAAGGCCTAATGGTTGCCACGCGTTAGTTCGCCTAGGGCCTACTTGTCGTATGGTGGCGGTTTTAACATGGCAGAATGGATTAGTCCACATCAAACGAGGGAGGTCCACATAAGTGCAACAAAGTCAGCGCTGTCAACAAGCCACTAAGATGCTTCGCAGCCAAAGTCTGCTGCTGGTGTCCAACATTCTTTACTGCCACGGTGCGCGTATCTATCTGGTTCTGCCCGTAGTGTAAATAAGTTTTTAAAACACCGAATGTGATTAGGTTAACTTACCAATGTGAACACAGACCACAATTCCACAGACAACGGTCACCACCAACCAAGAGTGGGCTGGTGCTTTGGGACAAAAGGGGTGTTTTGTTGGGGGTAGATTATATTTATAATTCCCCCTTATAGTAACCTCCAAACCTTACACGAAAGAATGGTTTTTATTCAGGATTGGAAGGAACACTCAGTGGCGGGGTGGTGGACGTTTGAAACTGGCTCGCAGATTGTTTTGTATCACTCAGCTTTAGTTTCACTAGCGATCAATTGACAGACTGTACGTACTAACATCAATGGATACGGGCAAGAATTCTTGATACGGGTGACCGATTCACATAAAAACTATGCCAATGTCAACTTATTCAAATATAAAGATTTTTAAAGCTTCGACAAACTACTGCGTTTGTGAACGTAACACGGACACGTCTAGGTTTTCTAACATCCAATACTTACCTAGGAGCAATTTATTTACACGTGCAAATTTTGATTGTCACGTAGCACTTGACTATAAAAGTGGTATCTCCCATCACATGACGTACGGCGCCCTAGTTGTCATAGAGATAATTTTCAGCCTAGCCTAGAGTTTGGAAATAATACATATTGCGCTGACCTTAGTTACCACAACTCAAAACCAGTTCGCTTTATTTAGCACACCATCTCACCCAACTTGGTCCATTAAAAATCACCATTTTGCTCATTAAATTAGACCTGATTCAATTAAATTTACCTAAGGAAAATATGACTACATCAGGGAAGAATTGGTCTTCCTGGATTGAGGTTTTGAATGGCTCTTTCCGTCAATTCTGACCGACTTTGCACCTCCAAGCTTGCGCTGCACCTTCTCGACTAGCTCCATATTTTTCTTTGGCGGCGGCACAGAGCTACGTTTTTTTGGCAGCGGCGGCGGCGTAAATTGGCGCGCCGAAATTTGGAGAGAGCGGCGACACTTTAAGAATTTAAAGTATTGATGTCGGCGACGTTTCTATAAAGCCCGAGTTTTACTCATTAAATTGTTGAAAAATATTTGCTATTTGAAATCTCCACAGATCACACGTTACTGGTCTGGTTATTTGTTGGGTTCTTTATTAAAAGGACATTCCTCCAAGCGCCATTTTTCTCGATCCTCCACATCAGGGAGCTTGGATTATACGTGGCTTTGATTGATCCCCATCTTCCCCACAAGCCCTCCACGCCAAATCCCTGGTATCCAGTGAGCTTCCCCTCGCCCATAGAACAGGACACTCCCCCAATCCCCTAGATGCCATTTCTCCCACCCCATCCTTATTTTCTCCTCTCGACATCTCATCGTCGTCGACTTCCTTCCCCTATCTCGAGTCCATCTTCCCTCTACATCTGTAATCCCCGTCCTCCATCCCCTTCTACCCCCATTCCGCCTTCTCACCTGAACAAACTTCCCCGCCAGCCTTCTTGTCGCCTCAACCAACTTCGTAACACCACCCAGTCTCATACTCGTACAGAGTATGCACAATGGAACCCTCCTCCAGCTCCCTAACCCTCCTGTCAAAACCCTCTTATCCGCCACTGCCTCCCTCGTATCAAAATGCGGCCAGCCCATTTCCCCGGTCACCGCCACTCCAGCTGTAAAGCGATTAGCTCCCAACGCCCACCTCCCCAACTTCCCTTGAAAGCATTCTATCTGCCGCCAACACTCCTTACCATACACCAACACACCCCCAGCAAACATCACTCCCGGTTCAGACACCCCCTTCCAGAGCACTCGAGCAATCTCATACCTATTATATCTCCAAAGAGCAACTTTCTTAATCATGCCCTTGACTCTTTCCGCTTTACACCTCACGTTCTTTCCATCATGTCCAGATACTTCGGCTTCATACATAACTTCATCACCAGATACTCATACTCCTTCACCCTCATCACCAGCACCTTCCCCATATTCAAGGCCTTCTCACGCCCCCCACCCCACATCGGCCCACTGATCTTCCCTCTTCTAAAATCCATGTATCCCGCCCGATCTCTGATTGCTAAACTCCATCCTCCTTTTCACTACCCATTCCGCACACACTTCTAACAGCTGCTCAAGCCTCTCCTTCTCCTCTTCCAGCATCCCAATATCATCCGCAAACGTCAACACCGGTGCACAAACTCCCTTCCACCCCCTCCCCTTTCCCCATTGAAAACCCCTTCCCGACTCAATTAGCTTCTTCTCCAATCCTGTAAAAAAAAAACCAGAAATAACAATGTGGACAGCGAGTGCCCCTGCCTTAACCCCCTTTTAGTAACAACCCAGTCAGACTACACCCCTCCCCACGAGGCCACATACACTTTCCCCCTTTATAAATCTTCTGGAGGCAACTAACAAATCCCTCCTCCGCTCCCAAAATCCGAAGCTCCTTTCACAGCATCCTCCATCTAACCCCATCATATGCCTCGGTAATATCCAAAAAATTCTGCCCACAAGCTTCTCCCTTCCTTCCTCGTAACCTCAATCGTCTGCGTCACCACAAAAATATTAACCTCAAGTCTCCTCCCCTTTCCAAACCCATTCTGTACCACTCCCAGCTCCCCTCTCCCCTTAAGGTCCGTACGAGACCTAATCGTAAGTATTCACATGAATACCTTATATACTGCACTCGTAATGGACACCTGCCTAAAGTTCTCAATCCTACCCCTGTGCAGTGTCCATGTCTTTGCTGCAGCTACTCGCCACGAGTCCGCCGCATAGTTGACATTTAAAAGTTTGGGAAACGTTCATCGAATCCAACAGTTATTCCAGGACTGCAAGGCTTCCCAGGCATTACCCAGGCATTGCAAATTGGTGTACCGGTCGAGTTATTTGGAATTGTAGGATTGGAAAACATTCATCGAACTAAAGTGCTGCGACAATTAGATAACATAGAGACTTCTCTGGCATGATGGAAATTCATCCTAAATTCTATTCTATTCATCCTCTTTTCCACAATGCAATTCCAACCTTTGTTACACCGTTCATACGAATCCAGCATTCTTGCATTCTAGCATTCTTGTTCTGAACACATCATTCCTTGTGGAGATAAAGTTATATAGCCGCCAGCTCGATAACCCAGTGCACATGTGCGTGGACACCCGCCTATAAAAGCGCCAAGGCACGACATGGTTTCGTTTTTTCTTCTCTATTGGCCACCATGTGTGGACATGCTTTCGTTTGTCCATCTATCCTTCATCAACTTCAAACCTTCTTTGACTGTCGTCCTTCGCTGACTGTCGTCATTCGACCCTTCACTAGTCCAGCGACTGGTACGATCCAGCGCTGCTCCGAAAAAGGGTCCCTCCCCGAAGACCACTGTTTCACCCTGCCTGTCGCCTGCTCATCATGGTGCTGCCGTCGACCTCTCGCCCTGACGGCCTGTAGTCCTCTCTTCTGCCAACTCCACTGTGTGGACACACTGTTATTTTGCCGTCTGCCCTTCGTCAAATTCAATCTTCACTGACTGTTGTCCTTTGCTCTTCACTAGTCCAGCAGCACCGATGGTACGATCCAAGGCGCTCCGTAAGGGGCTCCTTCATGGAAGACCACTCCTTTGCCCTGCCTGTCGCCTATTCATGGCACTATTGTTGGCCCACTGTCTCTGCTTCCTGGCCTGTCGCACCCTTTGCCTGCTTTCGCCTTTCGGCCGCCTGCTGTCCTTCACACTGTGATCAACCCATGAGTTTGTCTCCACCGACGTCCCTGCCTGTCGCAGCCTGTTCTGGCAAATGCTTTTCACCGCCGGCCGGCTCCCGTACGCTTTCGCCCGCCCTTCTTTCGGCTCCTGACGGCACTGCTGCTGACACCATGTCTCATGTTCCTTGTAGCCAGACTGTGACTTTGAATCCTGCTCTTCAAGTTCTCCAGACAGGAAGTCGCCTCCACAGCTTCACACTGGAACAACACGTCAAGTCCCTGAAGAACGACTGGAAACTACATCGCTCTCACCTACCAGCCTTAAGTTCCCCTAGAACCTTTTGCGGGTTCTTCCTACCATTCTCAGAATCCGCTTCTGGTGCTGGCTGCAGTTCCTGTTAAAGGGTCAAGTTCACATGCTTACAGACAGCGCCATGCATGACTTCTGCTACACACAACATTCGTCTCAGCCTTCGCCATCGATTTCTTCGAAAAGGAAGTCTTACACCTGTGAATGGGCTGCAGCGTCTCCATCAGCTGAAACTCTTCCCAAGCGCATTTGCTCCCTGCCTGTCGCCCAACAACAAGAGGCGTAGCAGCTCTCAGCCTGCCGGCGGCAAACAGACTTGGCAACTACCCTGCGTTCCGTCTCTCACCACCATTGACCTTCACTTCCGATATCATGGTGATCTTCTCCCCATATGCTCTCCTTGAGATGAGCCTGACGGCTCTTGTCATTTTCAGCCCTTCATCCTGCAACGCCAGGAACTTGTCATTCTCAAACCTTCGTCCAACAGTGGGTTGTAATTTTCTACCCTTCATCCAACAGTGACAATGGGCCGTCGTGTTCTGCCCTCCGTCCAATAGTGACAGCAGCCTGTCGTTCTCAGCCCTTCATCTGACAGCGGCAGACAGTGGCAACAACTTGCCACTTTCAGTTTTTTGCCCGGAGGTCAGCCCTTCGTCTAACAACAACAGCACCTTGCGCTCTGCTTTGGCCAGCCGGGAACAGGGCGTCATCAAAAACACAGCTCCAGCTCCCACTGTCGCTCTTCTCTGTACAGCAGTAGCCACTCTGACGTCAGTCACCAGCCTAAGGTCATCACAAATGCCGGCCATCGTTGCCATTATTGCCAAGAATGACGACCTCTGCTCCAGAAGTAGCTTTCATTCCAGTTTTGGGTCAACATCAAGACCTCACGAATAGTCCTTCGCTAGCATTACTCTCCACCCTTCGTCTGTGCCTTTTGCCATCACTGGGTTGTTCAACGTAGGACATTCCGGTTGGCAGGCTCCCCTCACCTTCTTAGTCATCCATGTCTCACGCATGTTGCTTCCAAATCACCCGGCACCATTACCCTTTCGGGGCTAACTCTGCTCTCCAACCTTTCACAGCCAGCAGCGTCCACCTCATCAACCAGTAGGGCTCACCTGTCGCTGATACACGCCCTGCGCTGGATAGACTACGTGACTCCAGTGTCATGCCGTATCCACCGTCTCTTCCCTGTCGTCAACAAAAGCATCATCAACCATCGGTTGCCTCAGACGGCCTTTGTTTCGCACCAGTATCACTCCAGGCCACCATCCACGCTGTCTCTTCCCTGTCGTCCGGCCTACATGAAAACAAAAGAAAAAGACATCCGAAACAAAACCCGTCTTTTACCTGTCATCATTTGAAACGTCAGCAGCATGTCAGGCGACTCAGCTCGACCTTCACTCGTCTGTGACCTCTTTTCATGCCATGACAAGGGCCCGGTGGCCGTCACATGTTGCTTCATGTGCCTGTCACCAGAACTCCATGTGCTGCCCATCATGGGACAGCCCTGTTGGGACAATGCTTCTTTACCACTTCAGGCCCATTCATTCCAACCCACGCCACCTAAGTTCCCCCTGTACTTCCTTGACCGGAAGACCTTACCCCATACCGAAGAGGTTAGGGACCTAGGAATATGGTTCACTGCAAATTTAAAACTTTCCTTGCATTGCCAGTAAGTTGCCACTACATGGTTGTAAATAGGTGTTTTATATCTGGGTGTGTAGCCACCAGGATTTGGGCATTCAAGGTGTTTGTGCATCACATCTTGGAATATGTTACACCAGTATGGTCCTCCTACCTGGCCAAGGATATTGACCTCTTGGAAAACGTCCAGCATCGTTATACAAAATATCTCGCTGGATTCTGGAAAATTGATTATCGCGAAAGACTTGTAAGATTGGGTCTTGCTTGAACCTCGACGTATAAAAGCTGACCTTGTCTTTGCATACAAGATACTTTAAAATTTAATCGACATTCACCTTCCGTTTTTTGATCATGTACAACACCTTATTTGCACACGCGGTCACGAGTGGAAGTTGGGCGTACCTGCATCAAACCTTGACTGTCACTGGCATTCTTTCTCGGTTCACGTTGTTCCTATTTGGAACGTACTCAGTGTGAAGACTGTCTCTGCACTGACGGTTTCGACCATTCGTAAGTTGCTCGATGTGGAACCACTTCACATTTTTCTGAAACATCCTTTAGTCCCGGTCACCTGATGGTTTTTTCTCTCATCAGCAACCCCCCCCCCCCCAACCATTCTTCCCATTGGAAACAGTATTTGTGGTCCCATGCTCTTCTGTCCCCCAAAAATAATGCATTATTTGATGCAAACGTATGGTTGGCCATATTTTTACTAAATGATGACAATCCTGCTATCTGGGTGTATTAGTTTTTAGCATTCACTGTAGCATATTTTGCAATTTTTAAGCAAAATGTTTTTACTTTTTTTGTACTGTTTGGGCCTTTTAACACTTTTCACACCATTCCCCTGTTCCACACGTTTGGCGATCCATTGGGTACCTTTGAGTCCCTGGCAGGTCTAACATAGGTGGTAAGGCATTCGTGTGTCCCAAAATCTCTTCCGATCACCATTTCTAAGCCACTTTGCGTACGCTGTACTTCTATGTAAGTAGGCCTGGCTGTTAGTGACCAGTTGGTATTGCAATAAATATTATTATTATTATTATTATTATTTATGGTTTTTATGGTTTTATGGTTTTTATTAGAAGTGCAGTGTTTGAAAACATCAAATGTACAAGTACCAAACTCGAAAATAATGATGTCATTACGGTAAATTTTAACTGGAACAATGAATTATACAACATCATTGTTGTATATAGAAAACCATCAAGTAGCAGAACTAAATTCCTAAAAGAACTAAAAAACTATTTAAATAAAAAAACTGAAATAAAAAACGTAATCGTCTTAGGGGATCTAAATTTCAATCTTTTAAAACAAACGCAAGACAAAAATGAAAAAGCCGATATTGAGAAATTCGAAAATCTAATGGCGGAACTTGGCTACACACCGCAAATTAATTCACCTACTAGAGAGGAATTTAGGGAAGGAAGTCTAATTAGATCATGTCTTGACACAATCTTCACTCGCATTAAACATGTACATAGTAGAGCGTTCGTGATCAAAATCAAAATTGCGGACCATTATCCAACTGGAATTGAGCTTTGGAACGATGACATAAAAAATACCATAGACGAAAAGGGAAAAGAAAAATACACTTTCAGACTGAATAACGAAAATATAATAAAATGCTTAAACAGTCAAAATTGGACTAAATTAAAAAAGTTAACAGATCCAAACGATATTTATAATGAAATTGAAAAAACCATAACAGACATATATGAAAGAAACAAAATATACTACAAAATTACAACAAATAGGAAAGTAATGAAGAATGAATGGATGACAAAAGATCTATTAAATCTAATAAACAATAAAAATAGACTCTGGTCAAAAATCAGTAAAAGTAACAAAATTAACAAAGAAATGAACATTAATTACGAAAATGCGAAAATAGAAGTAAGGAAAAAAATAAAAGAAACTAAACAACAGTACTACTGTAAATATATAAAAGAAAACGAAAAAGATAGCAGTAAAATATGGAATTTAATAAACAACATTTCAGGTAAAAAAGTTAAAGAAAATAACATTGATGAGCATATAAAAAAAACTTTTAAAAATACTGAAACTAAACAACTGAGCGAAAATTTTATGTTTAACTTTAATAATCAAGTACCACTGTTAAAAAGGCAATTTAAAAATAATAACCAATTTAAAAAAAAGTCTACATGTGTAAAAACGATTCTAAACACTATAAGAATAACAACACCAAGTGAACAAGAAATAGAAGAAATACTAAACAAAATAAAGATAAAAAAATCAACAGGAAAGGATGGAATCTTAATGGAACATTTAACAGAAAGTAAAAAAAACACATGCTGTTTTATAAGCATGTTAATTAAAGCCATAATAGATAAAGAAATATGGCCAGAGAAATTGAAGTTACAGGTAATTAGACCAGTATTCAAAAGAGGAAATAAACTTGATCTCAACAATTATAGACCAATAGCGCTACTACCAGTAATAAACAAAATTGTCGAAAAATACTTTGGAAACAAATTACAAAATTTCCTGCAGAGATACAATATTTTATATGACAAACAATTCGGCTACCAGTCAGGAAAAAATACACTCAATGCCCTTCAATCAATTAATAATAATATCAATAGAGCATTAAACGAGGGCAAATATATCGGAGCAATCCTTATAGATTTACAAAAAGCTTTTGACACATTAGAACATAACAAACTGATTTCGAAACTTTATAACAATGGTATTAGAGGAAAATTCTTAAACATCATGTTAAGCTATCTTACAAATAGAAAAGCGAGCGTAAAAATTGAGCAAACTTACAGCACTTGGTATGATGTCAATTATGGCGTCCCTCAAGGATCAATTTTAGGACCAATACTTTTTTTAATGTTTATCAACGACATACAAAATGAAACTTGGACTACTTATATAACTATGTACGCAGATGACATTTTTATGCTTTCTATCAACATAGAAAAAGCAAAAATGATTGAGAACCTTCAACATGATTTTAACAAGATAAATAATTTTTTCAGAGTGAACGACCTGTACATAAGTGAAGAGAAAACTAATTTCATGCCAATACATACTTCACACATGGAACATGGGTTTAAAGACATTGTTTTACATAGTAACCAATGTAAAATTGATGGAAATTGTAAATGTAAAAAAATAAAACAAGTCACTGAAGCAAAATATCTTGGAATGGTTCTTGACAAAAATTGGAAATTCTATCAGCATATTGAAGGTCTAATAATTAGATTGAGAAAAATATTACCATTCATTTATAGAATTAAAGACGTCATAACCCTGAATACAAAATTGATGATTAACGAAGCATGGATTGCATCAATTTTACGATACTCGGCCACCATTTATTGTAGTACCTCTAGTGGACTAATAAACAGATTGCAAAAAGTTTACAACAAAATAATTAAAACGCTCTTCAACACACATAATAAAAGAAGTGCTAAAGATCTTTTTAAAACGTATAAAATTTTAAATATAAAACAGATGTTCTTCTATGACACGATTAAACTTAATTACTTCAAAAATACGTATAAAATACCGCACGAAAGGACAAGACCGCAAAAAAATTGGCTTAGAACACCTGCCTGGAGAAATTCATATGGTAAGAGAGGTGAAAATTTTTTAATACCATTTGCTTTCAACTTGTTACCACAACATCTTAGAAACCTTAAGCACATCAATCAAGTGAAACGTGAAATTAAACAATGGACCATCAACAACATCAATATTCTTGAATTTAACCTATAGTAAAACAATTTTTTATGCATTGCTGTAACAAGTATAACTGGTACATCAGATAAAAAGAAAAAAGTGTATAGTGTATATATATATTTTTTTTAAAAGGCATAAAATATATTTAGGTAATTACTGTAGGAAAATTAATTTTTAATTTTAGTTCTTTTTTTTGATAAATGTGTAAGAGTTTTGTATAATATATTTATGCAGATATATATTTCAACAGTTATGTATAACTAACCAAAACAATAACCCATACAAACTCCCTGAGTTTCGGGTTACTATGTCATATAAAACAATAACAATGACTGTACTGAACTGTACAAATAAAATTATTATTATTATTATTATTATTATTATTAT
>JAHWFP010147071.1:994-13963 GCA_023313725.1 Lithobius niger
CTGATGGCACACCTTGCAGCGGTTCTAAACGAAATGGAATGGGATGCCAATCTTTTGGCACGCTGTTAAGCTTCTATACTGATAGATTGTAAGCTGTCCAGGAGGCAAATAGATGGCAGACAAACTATTGACGTGGAATATGTGTAACAATTTTTAAAGAAGTTACAATATTACAGTCAAGTGGGTTTGTATGGGTGTTTGACTACACGTTCGATCCCTAGGCAAAGGTTATGACCAACCTGAATGTGTTGCTACATAGGAAAAGCCCTGACGACTGCCTGGCATGCTGGCTATCTAACGCTCCCCAGCTGCCTTGCAAGAATCGGCTATCAATCGACTAAAAAATTTGACTAAGATTTCGGTGTACGTCCTTTATCATTGCTGCCGTGCGAACTGTGGCATTATTGGCTGGCTAAAGGTTCTATCTTTGTTGATGAACAAAATGAAAGAATCCGTGTTTCAGTTAAAAGCTTATATAATAATAATATAATATTAAATCAAAGTTTGTCGCAGTAGCAACTGGTCTGGCAAGGACCGGGGGGTCGCTAACAGCCAGCCACAACTATATCCTTGTTTTCTGTAAAATTAACGTCTTTAAAATGTAAAATTAACGTCTTTAAAATTGATAAGAAATACGTTGTATTGAATTTCAACAATAACATGAAATGAAAAATGAATAGAATAAAACAATGGCCGGGAATGTGGAATAGACGTAGGTGGGGTGGGGGACACGAATGCCTTACCACCAAGGTTAGACCTGCCAGGGACACGTTGGTCCCCGATGGCATCGCCAAACGTGTAGGTAATTCAGGGGAAGGATGGCCAAGGTGCAGACAAGGGAACGTTTAAATAATGAAGCTAAACATAAAAAATTTAAAAAATCGTTGTAAACTTGCTAAAAAATGTATGTTGATTTTAAAAAGTAAAAAGCAAATGCATCCACATACTGGGATTCATCGTAATAAAATTGTTTAAAAAAAAAATTTACATAAAAATGAGAAAAAAAAATTGTTCACCACACACTCGATCGATGGGTGGTACACTGGATGCCAAGACCGTAACAGTGTTCGGAGGCGGGGGTCATAATGGTCTTTTAATAAATGGTCTTTTTATAGTTTGAAACCAAATGACAACATGTTAATTTCGGTCCAGTAGGCCTCGAAATTGGCATGGCAGCCTGATACGAGATAAAGACTTATTTATTTCGTAGATGTAGACTTCCATCAGTGCCGCAGCCCGCAACTAGACGTTTTCAAAGGGGGGGGGGGGTACAAGAATAAAATGTAGGGCCCCGGAGACCAAATAGTTTGTGGGTGCTAGGTTGTGGCCTATTTTAGAGTAGGTTTTATGTACAAATTTGGGCTCCCCTGCTTTGAGTTTAGAGCCCTCTTGCCTCCTGGCCCCGAACCCCCATTAATTGCACCCCCCCCCCTCCCAATTATTGCGGCACTGGTTTCCAGTGCTGAGTTGAATTGTTTCAGAGTTGTCGGGGCAACAATCATTGCATGCACGATCGTTGTTGCGTACTTATTGCTGGGTAAACCACTGACACCTCCATAAATGACTAAGAATTGCTTGCAACATATTTTACCTTCCGTAACTGGTGCTTGTGTGTTGTTAAAGGTCATACCAAATAATAGCCTAAAAATTCATCAGAGTAAGTTTGAACCATTATTTTTGGGGAGTCTTCCGGGGGAGGGGAGACTTCGAGGAAGAGAGCCATAATCGGGGGAACAGAACGTCGTAGATATATTCGAAGGTCTTCAGAAGACAAAAAAAAAGGAAACAGGTAGTTTGGAGGAGAGTGGGGGGGGGGGGGGGATGCGGTAGTAATTCAAGATCCACAAAAAGGAGCCATGTCATTTAGAATGTTAGAATTAAAATCACCCTTCTTTAAAGTTTAAACACAGTGAGCCTTATACTGCACCCTGATTGGCTGATGGCTGTCACGTATGAATGTCGTCACGGTGAACAGCCTTAGCCCGTGGTATAGGTGTGATTCCGTTCAAGTTCAATCGGTGATAGTGCCGCTTTAAAGATACGGTAAGAAGTAAGCCACTAGGATTGTGCAAAGCAAAAATCTAGAAGCCAGTGAGGTCAGTGTGAGTACAGAATTTGATATGTTCCGTATGTTCTATAATATGTTCTATGATCGTCTGGCCTTGAAGCAAATGTAAAGATTAGTATTTATGGCTGGATACCCGCCCGATTGTGTCGATACGTTTTGCACGTCTTATTTGGCAATGCGGCCACACTTCTCAAACTATAGAGCAGTGACATTTGCCGCCGTATTGGTACCAGATTGGCACCAGTATGGGTTTTGGAGGGCATAACTACAAGGTGCACTACATAAAAATGGAGGGAAAAACAACGGAAGAGCTGATATCGTAGGCTTAAAATAACGTTTTCTCCCAACAACAATAATCGCGCGTTTTAGGTCTAAGAAACACTCTTAACAGCATCGGCTTTAGTATGACGCCCTTCTGTTTCTCTCTGCAGTGCCCCTTGCAGCTAACCCATTAAGGCTTCAGCATAGAGTTATATACAATAATACTACGTCGTGTCACTCTCTATAGGTAACGTCTTGATACCTTGAATGGCTTGGTAGTATTTTTTATTATATTCTCTGCCGATCCCGGCAATCCGCTGTTCGGGTTGACCAAAATGGGGTTGCCTTGAACTTGTCCAAACTTGGAATCCTTGCGATCGATTCCTTTTAGGGTGTTCATTTTTTTATTCTCAGAGCTCTTCTCGCCATTTTCTTTTTTACTCCGTCTTTCTGGTCTTTTGTTTTGGCTGCGATGGAGCGTAATCCCAGCTAATGCACTGCAGCTCTCTTGTTGGTTCATGTGCCATCATTATAAACAGGACAGAAAGCCAAATGGGCTCGTTAAATGTTAAATAAATACGGATGCAAACCTATTTACGTTGCCTTTAGGACTTAAGTGTCTGACTGCCTGAGAGGGGAATCAAACCCACGACCTTTGAAAGCAAAGATCGGAATCCAACCGCTCATGTCAGTCCGTTCGGCCTTGTCAGTATGGCCGAGCGGTTGGACTCCGGCCTTTG
Organism: Lithobius niger; assembly: GCA_023313725.1. Taxonomy (NCBI): domain Eukaryota; kingdom Metazoa; phylum Arthropoda; class Chilopoda; order Lithobiomorpha; family Lithobiidae; genus Lithobius; species Lithobius niger. The sequence goes on from JAHWFP010147071.1 coordinate 4,064, forward strand.
GTTTCAGAGGTCGTGGGTTCGATTCCCCTTTTAGGTAGTCTAACATTTAAGTCCAAAAGGCAACGTAAATAGGTTTGCATCCGTATTTATTTAATCCATCATTATAACACACTGCTTTATGAGATGAGAATATATCGGTGTTAGCTTTGAGTCATTTAATTTTAAGTCAGTGTATCGTAAAATTGCTGATATCGAAGTTTGGTGTGTTCTATAGAGCTGTGAATGACATTTGCCGCCATATTGGCCCCAGTATGGGTTTTGGAGGGCATACCTACAAGGTGCACTACATAAAAATGGAGGGAAAAACAACGGAAGAGCGGATTTCTTAGGCTTAAAATAACGTTGTTTTCTCCAACAACTAAAATTGCGCGTTTTAGGTCTAAGAAATCACTCTTCACAGCATCGGCTTCAGTATGACGCCCTTCTGTTTCTCTCTGCAGTGCCCCTTGCGGCTAGCCATTAAGGCTCCACCATAGCGTTATACACAATAATACTACGTCGTGTCACTGCTCTATAGTAGCAGTGATGAGTGCAAGTCAGTTTCGTACTTGGAATAAGCGACTCAATATCATCTTAGTGGAAGTGGGAGTTGCGTTCGAACAATACAATAGAACGTTAACTAGGTATAGCATCTTACTTCTTCCAATTTACGCGGGACCCTAGCGGTAGTTGCGGGCTACTAATGCCTCTTCCTTCGAAACTGCCCGAAAGGCAAAGCATTATCAGAGGTATTAGTAGCCGCAGCTGCCGCTAGAGCTCCGCGTAGAAGTGGAAGAAGTAAGGTGGGGTATCTGCACAACGAATTGATGGAATTTAATTTTGCGACTGTCAAATTTCACTTCAACGACCAGCAAATTTCGAAACTGTATATGCTCGGCTTTGTGGCAGTGACAGAAATGTTAAGATGATTTAGTAAGAACAGGGACGTCGGAGAATTACTGTATTTGAATTTGCTGAATTGTTCTTAATCAGCCAACTTACTGAATCTGCGAAAGTTTGTCGACTATTTATTTACACAGGCCTACCTGCTATCTAAGTGGAGGTTGTCTGGATGAGATTACGTACGAGAACAGATCGCGTCTGTGTGTGAGTGTCACTGTGTGTGTGTGTGGGGGGGGCGGGGGGGGGTAGAGTCCACCAGTTCTAAAGGAGGAATTTGAAGTTTGAAATTTGCTGGTCGTTGGTTGGTTTTTAGGTTCAGCAACCTTCCAAACACACGACACACAAAATCAACGGTGGCTCTGTCTAGTAGGATGTAAATATAATACTGAACACTAAACAAACGCTAATCAGGCATTGTCGGCGATTTATGTTCTGCTTCTCTTAGATAAAAAAAAAAAACATGGAAGAATAATAGAATTGATCATTAGAAAGGGCAGGGGTTGGAATCATTAGCGTTTGGGGGCGGAAAGATTTGAGTCTTTCTGAGCGTAGAGCTAACATTAGCTTTACGCTCTTCTTCATATAATAATCATTGATGATGAAGATCTGTTGGCTAGGTCATATTTTGTGGTAAAATTGAGCACTCTTTCAGAATTCGTGTTTGGCAGCTGGCTACTGATTTTTTTCAAATGCCTCTTCTTCCCAAGAACTGTCACTGTAGTGGAATAGCCTGCTGAAAGAGTGTGTGACAAACTATAAATTCTCTAACTTTAAATCGTCTTTTAAGAGAGCGGCCTGTCATAATCATATCTGTTAGCTGATCGTTTTTCGTTTGTGGTATTTTTGCTGCGTCTTTTTATCTTTTTTTATATTTGCTTTTTAGCTTGAGATATGTACATTATTTTTAATTTAATGTCGAGTAAGGGGGGGGGCGTATTTATGGCGATAACCACAAAGCTAATGGCTATATTGTCTCGTTGCCATGGTAATTATGTACGTACATCGTACAGCTCGTCATCGTGGCTGAGCGGTGAGAGAGCTCAGCAAGGTTGCTGGACGGTTGTGGATCTGGTCGAACCCTGAAGGGAACCTTGGTAAAGTCCCCGCCAAGACAGCCGACCAGGGTAGCGTGAAAGGCTACCATGCTCCTTCAGCGGCTATGGGAACTATTCTGGACAATCTTTCGGCCCCTACTATGATTGGAAGTTTCCCGAGTCGAATTCCCGGGTTGGCACCTCCCTTTACCAGAGATTTGTTCTTTTCTAAAAGTTTGTTAATGTTCAAAATTGAGCTGGTTCAGCCATACAAGCATTAAATTGCTTCGGCTGACTTAAGGCTCAAAACAAATTAATAAAAAATGAAAAATTAAAATTAAAAAAAATCGACCAAGTTAACGTAAATGAACCACCGTTTAGCCGTGTTTAGTCGTATCAGTCCACTAAATTAAGAATTCTGCTGAAGAAGTAAATTTTCGACATTTTCCAACCCGCGTTTGTGACTTTCGTTATTAGTCGACAGAGTCAAAACTGACGCCATCTTAAAATCGCAAAACCCGATTACCGGATGTAGGATACCGTCGATACCTATCCGATTTTCGGCAGATTCCTGTTTCATGGGAACGCCTGGCTGGATCCAAAACATCGTTCGACGAGAAAGTCGCAGCGGTTTTTCCCTCCATCTCTGGTGAAACCGTCCTACAAATCGAAAGTGAATGTAATTGACGATCTTGTCCCTTGGTCGGTGATCGGGTTGACCATCACGCCTCGACTGGCTACCCATCATAAATCACGTCTGGTCCATGCCAATATCTCTTAATTTCCAGCGTCTGACGTCATTAACAGTTCAAACATGGCCACCTCTGTCGGCTGAGATAGAGGGGAAACGATGGTAAATCGATCACTGGAGTGGGGGTAGAAATGCTTGTCAGCAAGGGAAGGGTATTTAGATCCCCCTCTACCACAAAAAGGGGCTTTTGTCTCTCTCTAAGCAAGTCGGTTGGAACGCTGTGAAAACGGAAAAGCCCGCTAATGGGGCACGCACTGACGGGCTCTCTTCAAAGATGGCGAGCGGCCATTAGTGACGTCACAGTGGGCATCCTTGATATGGATGGACAAGCGGATACACCCCCCTTGAATTATACCAGAGTGGTGGTATCGTTTGTGTTTCGGTCTTGCTGTAGACAGGGTGTGGATTTGTTACTGAAGGAAGGGGACCGCATCTCTAGAGTTTTGCTGTGCATTTATTTTAGGTTTCAAGCTGTTATTCAGTTTACCGAACGGAAATAAGACAACAGTATATAGCAACCCTAGTAGGACGATGTACGGTAAACGGACAAGCAGATTCATAATTTAAGGCGCAGCCATCAGTGATACTTCCGCTTTGAGACTATGGGATGGCAACCGCCATTAAGGTAGAACGTGGTGAGCAAATTCAGCCGCCTAACTCAAGAATGTTGGAAAAATTGAAGTCCGAAGAGTAGGGTCAACGTGCACAGCCACAGTTAAACTGTGATAGTGTTTGCAAAATATATCCAAGCACAGACAAAAGTTTGAACTAATTTTCCAATAGCTGTTCGATTTTATAAATTGATGTTTGCATCGTTTTTAAGATACACAGCGTTTTCACGTTTGTGGCAACTTGCCTGTAGTAATATATATGTTATCTTCGTCTCACACCACAGGAGTGATGACGAAATATAGGATATTTATCTTACGGATCTCATTCAGGCGAGAGCAGAGACGAGAACTGTGGGGTGCCCGCCATGCTTTTTCTGTTTTTAAAATTGTTATGTTAATCTGAAATTGCTGTCATGCTCTTCATAGGGCGATACAATAATTTTGTAAATAAAATTAATAAATCGTAGGATTGGCCTCTCGCGTATCTCATTAAGACGAGAACCGGAAGCTAGCTGGCGCCATGTTGGTGTTACCGGCGTCGGCCAAGCGCCGGAAGGATGCAGTGTGCGAAGGTTTGGAATGTATTGTTTCTAATACAGGTGCAACCCCTTGATAGCAATAAATGTGCGTTTAGACCAAAGATGGAGCGACTAGAGAAGATGGTTCATTGCCGACTTCGGGTAGTATTGTCTTTCGAACACGGTCGAAGAATATACCGAGTCGCACCCTGGTATTACGTCACAGAAGTCATCCGCCATAGTAGCCGGACAGCCAATCAGAGTACCGCAAGGAAGCACGTGACTAGTGGATTTACAAACAACGAAGTTTTAAAATAAAAGCTCTCTGTTTACATTGTTAGCCGACGGGGAAAAAAACATTTACTTTAGTAAAAAAGCATACTATAATAAAAACGAAGATACAGTTTTTTTTTATGAGTTTCCGTTTCCGTTTTTTCTGAAAGACGCGCGAAGACGTGACTAGTGGATTTGTACACAGATGGACTCCTGGGACTCCAGCTTGGCCGCCTCCTACCCGCAACATGGACGCCTCATTTGTTTAATCTTTGCCTGAGCCGGAAGTAAGTTCGTTACGTGAAATATGGTTTATTGGTGCTTCTTGTCATACAAAAATTATCGTTCTTCTTTGGTTCAGACAGCGATCCCCCTTCGTTTTCTTACGGCTAGAAATTAGGGCGCTATTATTTTATTTACGGCAATGCATAAACAATTAAATCTGTTATAAATAATAAGGATAAAAAAAACCCAAGTACCGTACAACAATAACTGTAAACGTTGCTACAAATTGTGTCGTAATACCTCTCCATTTCTAAAATTTACATATTCTTGCGTAAAGAACAGCTTCTAGCGTTGATTAAACTGTTGTAGAAAACGTGTCTCGCAGCAAGTATCAAAATCCAACATGGCGGCCATTTCGGGTTAATTCAATTGTATTTAATCGAATCGAATGCTGGCATGCAGATATCAGTCCGCTATTTTGTACTGGAGTAAGAATCGTTTTGTTGTTGTCATCCTTTGTCGCGAGCCACGAGGATTACTCCGTCCATATAGTTTCCATGGTTACCAGGGATAGACAGTCATCTCAATAGCCAAACACTCCGTTAAAGAGAAGAAGCAACCAGGGAATGGTAGCGAGGGAAAACTAATTGACTTCAAATCGTACTCGTCGTCAAAGGTTTCCCTCAAGTTTGGAGTCGAGCGGAAGTGCATTCAAGTATCCCCTTGAAGCAAGAAGCGGCTTCTCTGCTGTACCGTTGGTCATTGTGGCAGCCCTACCCATGGCGGGGCTGTGGTGATGATCGCGTACTTAGGCCTGTTCCGACAGTGGGATCAATTATCGTTAACGTGGTAGACAACGACAGCTACGTTCCCTTTTTGATTAGCCGGATAGGTTTGGAGTGTAAAGCGGAAATTAAAGATATAGACTGAAGATAAATCCAAAGTTTATAAATTCGTATTTGCCTTATAGTTTTACAGCCAATTTCATTTACAGACACACGTAAACCAAAAAATATTTTAGTAGAAGTTCTTATCCTCTCCCCATTTTCGTGTTTCCCGCGCGTATAGGACAGCGACAATGACGCCATTTTGGCCACGAGGCTAGCACCTAGAGAGATAGCTACAAGGGGCACTCGATTAAAATGGAGGTAAAAACAACGGCACTTCTAATCAAGCCAGTGCTTTGAGAGAGGGTTTATTACACCTCAAAAAAACGCTGTTTTCTCCTATCCCTTATGCTGCGAGGTTGTAATCGTAAAAGAAAAGATTCCGCTTGCTAAAAATTTAGGCGACTGCCAACAAACCGGAAAAAAATCGCGCGTTTTAGGCCTAAGGAAACCGCTCTACCAGCATTGGCTTCAGTAAGACGCCCCTCTTTTGCCCCCTCCATGCTTATCCAGTGCACCTTCCAGACAGCCCAATTACTAACTCGAGCATAGAGTTACGTACAATAATATGACGTTGCAACATTATATAGAGCAGGGTCAGGTGACGTCATTTGGCTACAAGAGAGATATCTGCAAGGGGCACTAGATTGAAATGGTGGGTTAAACAGCGGCACTTCTAGTCAAGCCAGTGCTTTGAGAGTGGATTTCGTAGGCTTAAAAAACCGTTGTTTTCTCCAATCCCTTATGCTGCGTAGGTTGTAATTGGAAAATAAAGATTCCACTTGCTTCAAAATGTCAGCAACTGCCAACAAATCGACAAAAATCGCGCGTTTTAAGCCTAAGAAATCCAGTATAATAGCATTGGCTTCAGTAAGACGCTCTTCTTTTCCCCCACCAGTGCACCTTGCAGCTAACCCAGTAACTTGCTCCACCATAGAGTTATATACAATAATACTACGTCGTATCACTGCCCTATAGATTTTGAATCATTTACGTAGGTATATGAGTGAATGTAGCAAAACCGTGACATACAAATGGAAAAGCAGGAAAATGAAAGCATTTACAACATTTACATACGTTTTTAAAAACTAATGTTCCAAACGTGAGTTATGCGAAGGAAAGCCAACATAGAGGCAGGCACTTTTAAAAGAACAACAATTGCCGCCAAATAAGGATTTGTAGTGCTATAATGAATGTGTTTAGGCGTTTATATTTTTGTAATTTTATAAATAAAAAAAAGACTATTTTTCAAATAAATATAATCTTGATAAAATTCGTGGGAGGAGCGAACAAAATGTATCCAGAGTTGAAAGTCGCAGTAGAGTTTATAGGCCTACTTTAACGCAGATCAACTTAATGTATTTTATAAACCTTAAACGTAATATTTCAACTTTAGTCAACTTGGTGTTTGTGAAGGTTTCGTCAATAGAGCAGTGACATTTGCCGCTATATTGGCACCAGTATGGGTTTTGGAGGGCATAACTACAAGGTGCACTACATAAAAATGGAGGGAAAAACAATGGAAGAGCGGATTTCTTAGGCTTAAAACATCGTTGTTTTCTCCAACAACAAAAATCGCGCGTTTTAGGTCTAAGAAATCACTCTTCACAGCATCGGCTTCAGTATGACGCCCTTCTGTTTCACTTTGCAGTGCACCTTGCAGCTAACCCATTAAGGCTCCAGCATAGAGTTATATACAATAACACTACGTCGTGTCGCTGCATGCTCTATTGTATTTAAAACAAAGAACTTAAAGTTAACTGGGCATGGCTTTTCACAGACTGTAACAATTTCACTTTCACAATGAATGCACTCAACTCACTTTTTCGGTGTTAAACAAACATTGTCACCGGACTAAAGTCTGCAGAATCTGGCCACATCTAGCACTATGTGTATCTAGCACTTGCTTGCAGGAATGCTAAACGCCATTTCTTTTAACGAAACAATCAAGACACAAACCTTAATTATTGAGTGAAAATTTGTTCGTCCTCGTGCACCTTGGAGCAATCTGTAAAGGTTAACGCTAATTTAAAAAGGAAATAGTCAAATTCACAAGTTTTTCAACTGCTGTAGGTTCACAGCTTTGCTGGGAAATGCCTAGGAACCTTTACATGCCACAATCGACATGAGCATGTGTGTATTTCCGGTACCGACCGAATGCAGAAATGGTCCTAGGCCAGGATTGAACCCGGTGCCTTTGCCTTATGAGACAACCATATTATCCACTTTGACCTCCACAAAACTAACCAACTTAAGGCGCATCCCACGCGGAATTAGCTTCGCATGCTTAGTCGCTGGAGCTATAGTCGTTACTCCAATGCTTGATCTGTCTGTACAAGTTTGTGTATATGTTTAGTGTTCTGTGTCAGTTTCGTTACGCGGTTTCATCGAGTCCAGGGAGCGCTTGCTGGTGGAAACCTGTCATTGCTAATGCTTATTGTGTCTCTGTGAGTGTGTACTCCCGTTCCATGAATAATGGTGGTCATTTCTTCCCATACCGTTTCACACTTAATAAATAAAGCGTGCCGTACCGAGCCGTACCGATTCGTGTATTTTGTTTTCACACGTATAATTTTAGCGTGGCGTATCGAACGAGTCTGGAATTTTCCGCGTCAGCTTGACCAAGTTTCAGAAGGTGACTTAATTGCGCCGTTCGATACTGCATGGCACGCGGCGTGGCATGGTTCACGTTATTTAGGCTACTACCGGTGAAATCCAGTCGGTGCGTGCCTCGCCACGAAACGCGCTTCATGCTCCCATAACGTAAACAACAGTGAACGGGAGCGGGGAGTTCACGAAGGAAAGAGAGAAATTACCACGAGGCATTCCTGGAATTTCGGAGGAAGGCATCCGAACGCTGGCATTTATTGCGTGTGAAATGAAACGGGACAATGGTGGCATGCTGGAGGTTGTCGTGGTGAGGTGCAGTACGGGTTAGCCCCAACACGCTTTGAATTATTACAGTGAAATCGGTATAAGAGCGAACTGTACGCCCGTCACAAAGGGTTAATGAAGGCATGATAGCCTTGGAGAGATGGCGCACAGACAATAAGGGCTCCTCTTTGTTGGTTCGATTCCAGCCATGTCCCCTCAAAGAAAGGGGTACGATTTCCGCTCTTGAGCTTTTCTTGACGATCTGCATATTTTTCTGTTTTAAGTATCCGTTAAACCAAGAATGTATAGGGTTGGGGAGGAGGAGAATTTGTGATGCAAACCCCTTCTGAAACGTCTTGGATTCATTCCTATTAGTTCCGTCTAAGTTTATAGAGGGCACCATGAGTTTTATGGAAGAATTTCTTCTCAGTTTTCAGCCTAAAATTAAACTAAACTAAACGAAACTAGCTTGTATTTATTTGTTATTTAGTTTAACTTACTTGTAATTTACTTTATTTTAGATTTGAGAAAAAATGAGAAAAAATTACCAGATGGAACGCGTGGCGCCCTCTGAAAACTCGGACGGAACTAACAAGAATGAATGTAACACCTTGCAATAGAGACTTTTTAGAGTTACAAGTTCTCCTCCCCAACCCTATCCATTCTTGATTAAACCAAGCGCTTATAAATACATAAGTCCGTAAGACGTGGGATTATCCATGTTGTAACGCACCAGTTGCCTTCCATCCCTTGTCACATGGCCGTCTGGGAGAGAAGTTGCGAGTCTCGCTTCCCGGCTCCCGGCTAGTTCGCGCAACATCATCAGAATCAAAGTTTTACCAAAGCAACGCCGAGAAACATCAACTTCCTGGCACGTGAGAGAAATGGAGTGGAGTCGAGAGGCCAAAAACGCCATAATTGCTACCCCGGTCGGCCTTGGCTTAAAGAAACGTAACTCCTTCCTCGCGTCAAGGTTATTTCAACGCTGCTTTTTGCTACAAAGTGTTTGCTGTCATCGATTTACAGCACGTGTGATATATCTCGCAAGTATTCATTAGATTAAAACCTGAACAGCGTAATTTTAGCGTAGTTTAGACACACAAGAAATGAAAAACACTCATTCGAAAACCGGCCCCCTGGCGTCGCATCCCAGAAGAAGAGACGGAACATCGGGTTAAAGCGTCACTATAACCGATAGTGAAAATCGTACGAAAGTACCGTGGCGCCATCTAACGACATTGATATTGTTAACCTTTACAGCTTGCTCTTAGGTGTACGAGGACGTACCAAATTTTCAATCTAAAAGATTTTCATAACTAAAACGAGATTATGTGACGTGACCCACATCAGCTTATTGGACGACGGAGAATCTGGGACGTGGATACTGTGTTTAGAATATGGTTAACGTTATTGAATTGGTGAACAGGCGTCTTTAACGTCACTCCTCATTAAACTGATTTACTAAACCAGATTGCAAATCTTGTAAATAGGGCTGTGGATTTGCAGATTTAACTTTGGTTGCCTTTTTCTTGTAATACACTTTTTTAAAGGTAATAAAAACTCATCCGTGTTTCAATTTTTCGTTTCCGGTTACGTACAAAAAAATATCTTGACCAGTTGAAGAAGTTGCAGGGTTCCCACTTGTCATAAAATCCATAAAACTTTTGGATTTTAACAAAATGTCATAAATTTATCATAAATTTTCGTTTTGTGTCATAAATATCATAAAATAATAGAAATTTGTAAGAAATGCTGCAAACAAATTCACACTAAGGTGCGAATTATAATCACAAGTGGCCCATAAGGAATTCAAGATTTCTGAGGTGCCTTGTCACCCCCCCCCCC
>JAHWFP010147073.1:6472-27525 GCA_023313725.1 Lithobius niger
TCAAACGATAAAACTGGCGGACTCATTTAGCTCATTGGTAGCCCCTTCCAGCTCATTTGTTTTCAGATCAGCCCCCAAAAAAGTGGGGGCCAGCTTCACATACGTTTTTCTTGCAAAGCTGCGTAATTACTGCGGACTAGGAAACATGCTTTGAGCTTATTGTAGGCGGAGCGAACAGACCTCTATTTCAAAGTTATATTTAGTGTTTATGTTAATGAACTTATCATATTTGTTAATGCTCCTTAAAAATCTGGGAGAAATACACACTTGGCTAAGTTCGGGCTCTTTGCCTATACGGTATGACGTACAGCTGTGGCCTTTGTTTTATTTGAGCTTTTTTATTTCAAGTAGGCCAAAGCTACATATCATATTTTTTTTAATGGGCTTTCGTTTCCTCCAGTATTTAGTTTCTGTTAAGTTATTTTTAGCTTCTTTCTACATCTCATACGAAAGATGTGCCGGGGCCATCGCCGCTGACAATACTGACGCTGGTGTAAAACTTGACAACACCACCAACGAAACTATTGGGAGCTCACCTCTATCACGCATTAGCAACAGCGATCTCTATTATAATCTAAAACAATATTAATAATATAATCGATCAGTAACAATCGTAATTGTAGGTGAAAAGGTGTTAGCTCTTAGGCCTACCTAAACTTTTAGGCCTAATTTTTACTTGCCGGTTTAGTAAGTAACAACTGCGTTAGAGGGTATAGACTTATTCAGTAATGCACCAGGGTATCGAGACTACACGTCGCCGTGGCAACGAGGAATCTGCAAAGTATTGGACGCAAGCATGTTGTTGTTTCGTGCTGTGGTATAAACACGTCATCTGCTGAAACTTTGGTTTTATCAGTACCGCTTTGCTGTGATATGACCATTTAGGTTTCATATTCGGGATTCCCATCGCTAGTATAAACGCTACGTTCGTCGCCATGCTGAAGGTAATTCCTGTAATTCAAATATTGCTGAGGTGTGTTGTTATGAGTAGTATGCCTAACTCTAGAGTGTAGTACTACGTTACGGCCTAACAGATTCCTGTGGTCCATTCGGTAACACATTTGAATCCGGGGGGGGGGGGGGGGCGCGGGAGCGTGCATCTAGGGGTTTACCAGCTGTGCCTGCAGTAGCCCTCAGGCCCCTTGATTGATAAGCCGTAGATGTGCGTTGCCTGACCAGGATAGTTAAGCCTATATCCCGGTGGGTTAGTAGGTAGTGGGCAAAGAACCGTGGTTACCCCTGTGTTTGCGTGCATGAACGGGTAAAAGTGATAGAACGGAGATGTTTTTACGAATGAAGTTTTTAATAAAATCTAGAAGAGGGGTGTATACATACATATTACAGATATGAATAGACAACGGTTTTTATTAAAGGCATTAAAAAAAACCTCGTAAAAGCAGTAGGAGAAGCGAGCCAGATTTGGGAGGTCTTCGAGCATCCTGGAGAAAGAGCTGTAAAAGGTAAGGAAAAAAACTGTAAAAAATACTAGAATATAAAACATCAAAAAGTCAGAAGTGTATGTATTGGTGGTTACCTTAAGTACAGTTGTAGTATGGAACCTTTTTTTTCTCCCTGTAAAGGGAAAAAAAAGTGTTAAAAAGCGAAACAAGATGTCATACGTGATACCACCTGATGGAAGCATCCTTCATCTAGCCGTCGGTAGTTGTGTGTAGGAAGTGTAGGGTAGGGTAGGTTAGGGTATGATAGGTTAGGATAGGCGGGGGGGGGGAAGATCCTCGACTGAAACAAAAAAAAAAAAAGACACGAGATTAGACGTGTGAGAAATACAGAATGTGCAAATAGTATAGGCTATAACGGAGCGACGCCAGGTGGAATAGTGCCTTCAATTCGAAAGTCGGAACGTAGTGTAGACTGAGAATTTAAGGACGTGGATGGAGACTGGGGAAGAGGAGTGATAACAGTTAGGAAAATAAAAACTAAAAGTTCACCGGCAGTTCTCTGAAGGGAGAACTGACGGCTTAAGAGAATCCCCGGGAGCGTCCGGCGGGAGGGGATAAGCCACAATACACGTGAAAATAAGAAACGAGACATGTAAAGTAACGATATCAAAAGGCCATATTGCGCGTCTATGGTCTAGCTACCGTGTGGAAGGGGGGCATCATTGGAGCGAGTCATAAGATCTAAAAAAAGGACAAAAATGTAAGACGGTTCGTTCCAATGTCGCACTCTTCCACACGACACCCGGGCGATACCACCAGGAGGCCCGTAATCCGCTGTGATACATAAGGGATATGTCATCCGCTGACGTGTCGCGTTCATCGCCCAAATTTGGAATGCCCAAACGCTAGCCGTTCGAGGTGTCCGACGGTTTTTCGTCGATTCTAACTGCATGACAAAGATACCGCGTAGTCGAAAACAATTTTATGTTCGTCGCCTAAGTTTCGAGTAGAAAACTAGGATATGGCCGAAAAAAGAACAGGTATAGACAAGGAATGAAACAAAAATAAATAAAGACGGACACAAAGTTACTAAAATCCAAACCCCCACACAGATGCGTGAAGTGACATTTATTCTATAAAATACAAACTCTACTAACAAAAACAGAAAAGGCCGAGTTTAAGACTCCTATTCTACAACATGGAAAAAACTAATACACTGTAGGTTGAACAAAATATGTAATTGTGTTTAGGACTCCTCACAAAAAAAGTTCGAGTTTAAGACTCCTATTCTACAACATGAAGAAAAAAAAACCAACACCACGAGAAATAGCAGGTTGTTAAGACCCTAATAATCACACATTGTAAAAAAATAAGGTGTAATACACGTACATTTCATTTAAGAGGGTGTTAAGACCCTCAGCAATCGTAAAAAGGTTTAAGACCTGTACATTTTCATTTTAAGAGGGTTTAAGACCTCTTGAAAAAAAAAACCAACAGTAACGCAATTTTCTTTCTTTCTCTGTCTCTCTCCCCACAGTCAATAATTATAACAGTGGCTTACAGCACTGAATGCACTCTTTATTCTCGAAAGGCGTAGGTGTAATAATTTTGAAATGTTTTTTTACGAAGCGAACGACGCGGCGGTCATTAAAGTCCTTTGTCATGGGATGAAAATGTTGTTGGAAACGTGTCATTGGGAGACCATTGGCTCTATGGTACAAAAAATAAAGGCAATACTGGCCGCATACCGTACTACATGGTCCTTGATAGGTGTGTAGATTATAATGTTTGAAGGTAGAATTTCTACCGAGGAAACGTAGGATGTGTATGTTTTTAGGTTTCAGACCGTAGCTGTCAAAGTAGTCAACGGACGCCTTGAGTTGGTTGAAATAGATGCCGACCCAGTGATTCCCGGGTTTGGAAAAGGGGTCCAAATTAACGATGTAGGCCGAATGGGTGGCTGCTCTAGGTAGTTGATCGGAAGCGTAGACATCTCCGAATAAATGCTCGAGCTTCTTGTGACTACTAGCTGCGGCGCGCAATTGATCGGTTTGCATTGTTTTTTTTTTTAGTGTTCGTATAGAATGTTTCTAGATTGATCGATTTCAAGCACGGATTGAAGCACCATGTAAAGTACTAAATTGATAGTTTCGGGCAGGACTTCTTTGAAACTAATTTCGATACGGAGAGATCCTTGACGAATAAGGTTATAGTGACACTCTCCTTGGCTTTTATCGGTAGTCAAGTCAAAGGCGTACAGCGCGTTACCTTCGGGGTAATCGCCATATGGGATGGGTGGAGGCAAGCCCGAAACCAGTTTGTTGGAATCTTGAAAAAGTGAGTAATAATTCCGAACGTATAAAGAATTTGTGTAGTCCGGTTTGTAAGGAATAGAGGGAATAGTTTTTCCATCGGCTTGCAAAGCGAGATAATTAACGTCGTAGTGGGCAAAGTTGTAAGGGTTTTTGGTATAGCTGGCGTTGTAGGCGCTATTCGAAACCAGGCCGAGAAGACAAAACGAAGGTATGTTTCCTAGGATGGCATTGTCAAGGTTTCCTTGTAAACTGCCTTGAGGTATAGTAAAAGTCTTAATTTCCACACGTTGGATGGGGTACTTTGCGGAACCGTCTTTTAAAGTCTAGCTGAACCCGACCAACACTGCCGGCGACGGTGTGACGCAGTGGACGAACAAGGTTGCCTTAGTGGTGTTTAATCGGTAGCTCGGGTTGGTCTCGCTGCTCATTAAACATAATGCGTCTTTACTACGGATTAATTTGAGACGTAAATCTACATTGTTTAACAAAAGTCTATCTTGTTGAAACAGGTCGCAGTGAGGGCGACCGTACAGGTCTATAATTCTGCTAGCTTTTACACGTTTGGTACGTTCTTTAAGACCGACGTTGTTTCCTCCAGGATTTCCAATATCGAAATTACCGGCAGTATCGGCTTGCCACAGTTGACTGGAGAGGTGACCGGCTTTAGCATCGGAGCCGTGGGTCAGTAAAGTCTCTAAATAAAAGAGAAATGCATAACAATTGTCGCTATTAGACACTTGTTTTCCATTTAATGTACAATCGCATTGTGAAAAAAGGGAATGTAGAAGTAGATTTACAGGGCCGACTTTTTCAGTGTCTGTTAAAGCCGTCGATACGCCTTTGACTATTTTACATTGTACATGTAAAAAAGACTGACTCAAATCCAAGAGACAGTCGGCAGCTCCGGGAACCACGAATTCGATAGGAGCGCCATCACTTAATGTAGCTAAAGGATGATACTCGACTAAAGTGTCGTCATTTACGGTCACTTGTACGGGAGGTGTCGTAAAGAGCTCGAGTTCTTCCTTAGTGCATGGGACGGAATCTCTGTCTGGTTTCAGCGACATGATGACGAGGAATGAAAGGTGACGTAGTACGGTATGGGCCTATATACTTTTTATTTTAATCGAAAAAGTCCGCCTTTCCTCTAGGCTTGCTTCTTCATTTTTTGGAAGGTTGTAGGCGCCAGTTTTTTCTTCCCACTTCCGGACTGGCAACATTTCTTCTTCCTTTTTCGTTTGCGACCCGTTCCCACTTGACCACCCGTAGCAGCTCCTACGGCATCGCTTTTAGCAGCCCGCCAGCATGTCCGAGCAGCCTCTTTAATAGATTGCCCAGACTCGACATCATCCAGCATCCTTCCTCCGGATCTTAGAGCGTATCGCTCTATCCCCATTAAACCTCTTTTAAGAAAAGGGATGGCTGACCGAAAGATACCGCTCAAGAAATCCCCGAACCCCGCCCCTCTTTGTATTCGTTCCCCCGCAAAATAAGGGGCCCCTCCCCTCTGGCCAGGGCAATAGTGTTGCACGCATACGTGAGGATCTAATCCGTGGTAAGGGGTTCGCATAATTTTTTTTCCCTAAGGACGATATCTAAAGTGTAGTGTCAGGCTAACTTCTCCCGATTTAGAATGGAATGGCCACTCCCATGTCCGACATTATATAGACCCGAATGGTTTCGTAATTAAGACGCGCGAGTGGTTTGTAGTAAGGTTTAGTAAATATTACATTCGTCAAATCCCCTTCTCCGATTCTAACCACTCGCAACAAGGGAGCCGGAACGTCCCCAACTAGAGTCTCCGCCACTATATCGCTGTAAATATAAAGTGAATCGAACCCTCCGACTATGTTAAGTTTTATCTGCGACGCAACCGATTTATTAAAAAATGGTCGGCTCTAAATCCTATTCTACTCGACAAAACCTTGTTAACACTCACGCTTAGTACTTCCAGAGGAGTAACCTCTTTATCCGGCGATAAAATAATGGAATGGAACTGTATGGACATTACATCTCCGACTTCCCCGTATTCGAACTTGGGATATTTAACGGCGCGTACTCTTTCTCTCATGACCCGGTTCAATGCATTCGCGATTTTGTGCCCCGTTTTGTAGTAACCGGGAGTTAAAGAAACATTGATGGTAGATACAAAAGTCACGTAGGACACCCATCAACTCCCATCGTTGAATTGTTGGAGAATACTTTCAGCCCTGGCCCTAGTACGGTCTTTTACATCGTCGTAATAGCACTCTTTCAGCAACTTATCCGATCTGTCCCAACCTAAAAACCTAGCGAGACTGTAGGACAAACATAGCCTAGCATCTGGAGGTAGTCTATGTTCAATTTCAACGCGCCTACCTACTTGATCGTAACTGAAAGTGATGGAAGGCATTCCCAATTCATTTTCGATAGTCTTATTTAAAAAAGTTAAAACTTTATCTATTTGGTAGGTGAAAAACACAAAATCCTTTTTGAAAACTAAATCCAGCTCGGGTTCCACAGTCAATGTGGTTTCCCCACCTACCGCTTTATGCTGATTAAGAATCTCGAATTTAACGGGTTCCGGTATATCAAATTCTTGGTAATTGTACCTAGGAAAGTTAACGTAAGTACGGGTTCCACATTTTAGAGTTAGGCCACTACCGGATGGTACGTTAGCCCAGTTTCTTGAGTATTGAAATTCGGCCAGTCCGACCTCCCAACCATTAGTGGAAAGGTTCATTCTTTGAGCTAATTTTGTCGTGTATTCGTTAAGTGAATTTGTAGGAAAAAGATCTAAATTAGCGTTCGCGGGTAAAGTCATATAGAAACTGTCGTTCTCCATTTTTTTTTTTTACAATTTTTTCAGATCTTTAGCCGGGATCCAACGGTTGTGATTTTTACCGTATCCTTCGAAAGACACTAGATATTTTTTGTTGCGTCCGACACCTTTGCTTCTCAACACTTTGTCTACGCGATGATAGTCCTCGCCGTCCTTTTTAAGCACTTTAGCTACTTCGAATAAATAAAAACGGTCTTTAATTTCCTCTCCAAAAATATTTCCCGCGGCCACAAACCTCTGTAAGCTTTATCAAATTTCCCTTTAGATATAGAGATGCGTACTTTATCGCCTACTTTTAAAGGAACCTCCCGTTTTTTCTTTTTAGTCAAAGCCCATCCTAGCTGCTTTAAATCCTCACCGAACAATTTACGCCACAATTGCGTATGGTTTGCTAAAGTGACGTCATCGGGAGCCACGCCAGTGACAGAATGTCGCGTCTAGTTGTATGAATCGACAATTTTTTGAATGACCGGCACGTATTCGTAAGTACCTTTAGATAAAAAGAAACAATGCAATCTAGATTTAAGTTCCCTTTGCCATCTTTCTAGCTTACTATATTTTATATCTTCATTTTCGGTAGTAAAAAAATTAATGCCTTCTTCCTTAAAATAATCCTGACCTCTTTCCCTCTAAATTCCATCCCTTTATCGCTGCTGACGTTCATTACTTTATGCTCCATACGTTTAAATATTTTCTTAAACGCTTCGACCATTTCTTGCCCCGTTTTAGTACGCAACACTTCCACCCAAGCTTTACGGCTCAGTCCGTCCAAACAAGTTAAAATGAACCTATACGGTTTATTATATGGTCTTAATGTCCGATAAGTCGCATTCTAAAAAACTACCCGACCCACCCACTATGATTTTATTCCTTTTAAATTTATACCTCGTCAGTTTGGTTATAGTGTAGGCATCCTGACGTAAAAGCCAGTCTTTAATGTCGGCTAAAGTATAAGATTTACTGTCTTTTCTAGCCTGTGAATGTAACTTGGTCGCTGACGCGTAGCTGCTGGCTTCCCCCAAACTGTCGTGGTACAACTTTGTTAAATAAGCGTCCATTTTTTTTTTACTCCTTGAACAAATCCCAGACTGAGTCAGCTCGCTTTCTATGTTTGTTGCCTCGTTGCTTAGTTTAATTCTCTCGTGTTCCACGATATCTTCTTTCCTCCTCGTTTCCCCCATTGTAGGAGGTGTGCCTGCGAGCGACAGGGGCGGGCGAAAGAGGGGGGAGAAGAGAATGCTTTTTTGTTTCAATACTCGAGAAACTGGGCTAACATACCATCTGGTAGTGGCCTAACTTTAAAATGTGGAACCCGTACTTACGTTCCTAGATACAATTACCAAGAATTCGATATACCGGAACCCGTTAAATTCGAGATTCTTAATCAGCATAAAGCGGTGGGTGGGGAAACCACATTGACTGTGGAACCCGAGCTGGATTTAGTTTTCAATAAGGATTTTGTGTTTTTCACCTACCAAATAGATAAAGTTTTAACTTTTTTAAATAAGACTATCGAACATGAATTGGGAATGCCTTCCATCACTTTCAGTTACGTTCAAGTAGGTAGGCGCGTTGAAATTGAACATAGACTACCTCCAGATGCTAGGCTATGTTTGTCCTACAGTCTCGCTAGGTTTTTAGGTTGGGACAGATCGGATAAGTTGCTGAAAGAGAGCTATTACGACGATGTAAAAGACCATACTAGGGCCACGGCTGAAAGTATTCTCCAACAATTCAACGATGGGAGTTGGTGGGTGTCCTACGTGACTTT
Organism: Lithobius niger; assembly: GCA_023313725.1. Taxonomy (NCBI): domain Eukaryota; kingdom Metazoa; phylum Arthropoda; class Chilopoda; order Lithobiomorpha; family Lithobiidae; genus Lithobius; species Lithobius niger. The sequence continues at coordinate 14,780 of JAHWFP010147073.1, forward strand.
TGTATCTACCATCAATGTTTCTTTAACTCCCGGTTACTACAAAACGGGGCACGAAATCGCGAATGCATGTCATGAGAGAAAGAGTACGCGCCGTTAAATATCCCAAGTTCGAATACGGGGAAGTCGGAGATGTAATGTCCATACGGTTTCATTCCATTATTTTATCGCCAGATAAAGAGGTTACTCCTCTGGAAGTACTAAGCGTGAGTGTTAACAAGGTTTTGTCGAGTAGAATAGGATTTAGAGCCGACCATTTTTTAATAAATCAGTTGCGTCGCAGATAAAACTTAACTTGGTCGGAGGGTTCGATTCACTTTATATTTACAGCGACATAGTGGCGCAGACTCTAGTTGGGGACGTTCTGGCTCCCTTGTTGCGAGTGGTTAGAATTGGAGAAGGGGATATGACGAATGTAATATTTACTAAACCTTACTACAAACCACTCGCGTGTCTTAATTTCGAAACCATTCGGGTCTATATAATGTCGGACATGGGAGTGGCCATTCCATTTAGTTAGAAGTTAGCCTGACACTACACTTTAGATATCGTCCTTAGGGAAAAAAAATTATGCGAACCCCTTACCACGGATTAGATCCTCGCGTATGCGTGCAACACTATTGCCCTGGCCAGAGGGGAGGGGCCCCTTATTTTGCGGGGAACGAATACAAAGAGGGGCAGGGTTCGGGGATTTCTTGAGCGGTATCTTTCGGTCAGCCGTCCCTTTTCTTAAAAGAGGTTTAATGGGGATAGGGCGATACGCTCTAAGATCCGGAGGAAGGATGCTGGATGATGTCGAGTCTGGGCAATCTATTAAAGAAGCTGCTCGGACGCGCTGGCGGGCTGCTAAAAGCGACGCCGTGGCAGCTGCCCAGTGACTCCGTCCAGCCCAACCTAAAGGCATGCACCCTCAACAAACAATGACCGGCACTCAGCTGGAAACCACAGCAGCACCCTTCCTTGAAAAACCGTCCAGACTGTGCATGGCTCCAACAGTGAGATAAATATTAAACAAGATCCTACCAACATTGCTAGAGTCCCATTCCCTCTGCCAGTAACTAGCTGACTTACTCCTGAGAACTGGGTGGAGATTCCTAGAGAACAGATTAAACAGGATGGGGTTCCGCTTGTCAGCAAAACCTCGCCCAGCAAGGTCGTCGGCCACCTCTTTCCCGAATACCCAGGAGTACCCGGGGACCCACTAAATACACACACTGAAGACCCTTTGATGTACACTGGCAAGCTTCAAGCCTACTTCGACAACAATGGGATAACTTACTTCTAACGACTTGAACGTGAACTGGAGGTACTTTATCCCTACGGCAGAGACGGAGAGGACCCTGAAGCTGCGGAAATACAGGTCCAACCCGTTGTCAATGGCAATCAAGACACTAGGTCACCAGCTCACCTATGAAGGCGGAAGGGAGGTGGGGCAAATAGTAGCTGAACTCCTGATGGAAGTCAGAGACATACACCCCAGCTCCCCCACCCAGACCCCCTCGTGAAAGGAGGCACTGCTAAAAATCTCAACACAGTCCACGGGCTGGTTACCCACGGGCAGACAGACACTGACGGAACAAGAGAGGGAGCTTACAACCCAAATTCGGACAAAGTGGAGAGAATCAACCAACAAACTAAACGTATGCTGCTCATGTACGCACTTTAAACAAAAGAATGGAACTTACATCTTGACAAGATAGCGTTCGCCATATGGAACTGTGTCAATAAGGCTACTGGCTATGCTGTAGCACCAATTGTACTTGGAAAAAACCTTGCAACAGCTATGGGGAGCAAAAATTGAGGACTTCAGATACACGTAGGAAGGACTGATGACATGATCTATGGATGAACTTCAACGGAGAGTCACAGAAGCATTTTATGACATTCATTAGCTAGCAGCTGATAATCTTCTGAAATCTTAACGTTACAAACTGAAACATGTTCACAATGGCAGAATCGTGCAATCAGTTAATATTGTAGATTTCATGCCATACTATCGGAAGGTTGAACCAACAGGCCAACAGGCTCACATCTAATTGGCTAAGCAGGACATAAGTGCAGGAGGGTGAGGAGGAGTCACAAGCAGCAACAAAAGGTGATGTCCAAGCAACACCAGCACCTGATCAATGCGAGGCTGCAGAAGACGGACCATCAACACCTCAAGCCCAGACAACTGCATCAGCTAAGCTGCAAACAACTGTTTGGAGGGGAGGGGGTTCTGACCCCCTCTTTCCCTAAACGTTGCAGTATGAGAAAACGGATGCCATTTAGCTACAAAGAAGCTATGGATATCAAGAGAGCTAACAATACTATGGAAGATGCTACCATTTTTTTCTGAAACAACTCAAGGCTTGCAAGCATTAGTCACGAAGTGGTTCATGAGCCTGGCAAGACCAATCAGGTGTACTAACCCGAGAGACGCAGTGCAAGGGGAGGGGAATGAGGTACATTTGGCTACAAAGAGCCGAATGAGACAGAATTCCCCATTTTCGTCTCAACGATCAAATTTACATCTGTCAACCCCAGTATTTAACTCGCCCACCATCTTCTGAAGGACCATTTATTGTAACGGATTGCAAGACCCTGCGGCTGTATGGAGTCAGAAGCGCTGTATGAACAGCGCGCACAAGTGCATGTGATGGCAATGCATTATACACCAGCATGCTGCATTAACGCGAGAACAACACAATAAGTGCTACACTGTGAATTAGGAGCATAACAGATAAACTGTCCATATGCTTAATTTTTCCACAATCTTTCGTATTAGACAGGACAACCCAATTTCACAATTTACAAGATAGTTTCTTGCTGACGAAAAGTATAAAATCAATAAACTGTCCAATGTTCTTTTCAACAAATGATAAACACACAAACTTTCGTGAGTTTCACGTTTTTTGCAGTAACACAAATTTTTCAAAGCATTTATTGTAAATAGCAAATAATCAGGGTAACAAAAGCAGAATAATAAGAACAGGGGTGATAATGCAAACGCACCTATAGGCAATGCATTTTTCGGTGGCAACATGGAATAGCTTGAGATGTGATGGCCACCCGCCACTAGTTGACTCCGAGATTTGCAACCCCACCAAAAACAAGAGTGGGAGTTTTGGGGGAAAATGGGTTTCCTGAACTTATGTAAATGTGGTGCAAATTTGGCTACTTAAGGGAAGATGCACGCACAGGGATTATCCCTTAGCAAACAACCTGAGTTGCCGCAACCAACGACCGCGTTTTAAGGGTCAGTGCAATGTGATTAAAAATCTTGCAGGTTCTCAACAGTCTCAACAGGGCTATGCAGTTTCCTGCAGTATCTTGCAGGTTCTCAACAGTTGCAGAAGGAAAGGAACATATGCTGTAAAAGTTAATATTTTCCCAAAGGTGATAGGGACATCCTTTGTGCCACTTGTGGTTAAACCAAAGGTTAATAGTGGTGTAAACAGTGAGAAACCTAGGACCTACTACAAGGTGTACACAACCAGACTTAGTTAGGAGCATATCTCCACAAAAGAGCATATCTCCTTACTAAATGCCTTCCGTGTAGTACTGCCAGCACACTTGTGAGAGGGTACAAAGTTTATGTGCGCCCTCTTTTGGAATATGGTTCCGAAATTTGGAATCAATATAAACTAAAGGATATTCGTAGAGTCGAGAGTGTTCTACGTAAATTTACCAAAAGATTACCAGGCTGTCAGAACCTGTCATACGGTCAACGCCTTGAAAAACTCGATATGGATAGCCTGGAATTTAGGAGACATGTTGTTGACCTTTGTACATGTTATAAATTAATACGAACCACGATTTACAAAAGTGAGGGCTCACCACTTATTAATGTTGGCTTAAGTCGTACTCAGGGGCACGCACGTGGCGGTATGACTGGAAACATGCAAAATCAAATTGCAGGCACTACTACTTTTGGCTACGGGCGAGTAGAACTTGGATCACCCTGCTGCAGACATTGGTGGGCGCCCCGTCTGCTAACTCATTTCGACGTGAGCTTAAGGTCTACCTTGGTACTAATGCTTTTTATTGCTGCTAGTCTGAGGCTTTAAAGCCTAATTTTTATGACAATTGCTTCTTTTTGCAAACGTTGCTTATCCTTCTTACCTGGGAGGTATGTAAGACGCACCTTATGGTACCCTATACTCTATCCATTTCTCTTATAATGAGAATAACATTATTGTTATATTAGTATTAATTTAAATCTTTAAACTGTGGAGAGAAACCAGATAAAGGTGGGGAATGCAAGGGGTTGATGTGAAATATAACTTAAAGGATGTTGTCAAAATTAAAATGTAGCAAGCATCATACCATCGGTAACATTCTGTTTAGGCTTCTGCTCCCCCCAAAACCAACGTTCAACTGCCTGAAAGGTAGGCGAAATGGAAGAGCAGAACAAAATGTCCAAACTAACATTGATTTGCTGCCCATAACAACATTGGAGGAATGGAGAGACTTTTTTTACTGAACCCGATCAAGGTGGACCCTATTTGCGATGGAATTGCAACTCTGAGGTTGCTAGAATTGATTGTGATAAAAGGGGCCCGCTAACTGTTAGTAATTGGGGACTGTTCATGCAGGAACAATCCTTGACAAAAGATGTTCCTGTGACCAATTGGAAGAACCTTTTTTTGGGCTTGTGTGTGAATTGATGGTTACATTTTCTTTCATTTCATAGAAAACCTAATTACTTTGCTTCCATTTGTTGGGTCACTAGACTGCATCAGTTAATATAACAACAACAACGTATGCATGGAGCTCAACACTTTCACTTAGAACTTTCCATGGATCTATTTCTCACTTTCTGATAATTTTAATATTTCATTGCTATGGCCGAAATGGTAGATTGATGGGAAAATCGAAACACTGTTGTTTGGATAACATTCGATAGACGTGTTTTTTTTTGGGGGGGGGGGGGGGGCTCGGGGATGTTCATTGAATTGTATTGCATATGTGCATTTTGGATAACAATATTTTTATTATGGCCGGATGTGCCGATAGACATAAAGGTATTCGATTACGCACAAACCATTTTGTTAATAGACTATTGCGATCTACAGAATAAAAGCGATAGGACGGATCTAGAAGAGGAGGAAGTGACATGAAGAGTATGGTCGATGCCCTGTAACTATTTCTTTTTGCTAGGTAGCAATGAACAAGGCCGTGAATTTTGATTCTTTGCACGGTAGCACAGGAAAAGGGCGAGCGTTCGGCAGGGTGTAGGGTATTGTCGATGCGCTGTAATAATCATTAAGAAACTAACTATTACGTCATGTTATTATACGTTTTAAAATTGTATCATTTCATCAAGTCAGTATAGCCTGATGGTTATGGCGTTAGCGTGCTAATCTAAATTGTGAGTTCGAATCACGTCCAAGCTGTGAAAATGGGTTATTAGTCTAAGACAGGTAGAAGGTATATCTAACACTATGCAGGTATAACTTGAGCGTTAATTATATACAACACTTTCGTCAACTTCTGCAAATCGAACGGAATTGAAAAATGTGAGCACCATCCAAGTGCTTAGCGAATAATTCCACTAAAAGTGACAACTTCAATCAAAAATGACGTCATGCGTTGCTTGTTTTAGAACGTACGTGTTTGATGCAGCAATGAGGAAATTGATGGCCAACGTCATGAAAGATTCTTACCGACGGGTGCTTTTAACAGTCACCGTTATTCTTGCGTCATGTTACTTGCGTTGTTAAGGGCGTTGCTAAGCAGATGTAACATAAATACCGACCGATAAAATAAGTTTATTAAGAGTTGAGTGACTTGTTACCTTTTGTTGGGTAGCGAGAATGCTCTGTGTGACAACAATCATTTGTTATTTATGTTAACATCAACAATCTTAGCGAAGAGAGACTGCGTTTTTGATCGGGGATTCAGGGGAAAAGCGCCTCGAAAAAGAACCGACGAATCGCGTAACTTCCGCAATGACGTCACGCTGAACCATCGGTAAATTCACCACACGTTTAAGAACAACTTTGTGGGGCAGTGGCTACAGCCTTGAGCTGTATGGTGAGTTTGGAAGTGCTCAATATTGTTCTGTTCTGCTCTGTTCTGCTCGTTACGTAGTTACACAAGCATGTATCTGGGAGGGGTACGAGGTGCGCATTGCCCCTGCCCTTTTAGGAAAATATACAATACAATAAAAAATTTTTGGGGCAAAATGAAAAAAAATATTATGTTCACCGGACATTCCTTTTGATACCATCAATTCAACTTTGCATGACCTAAATAGTAAGCGCTTAAAAATGTCTACTCCCAAAACTGATTTACCGTAAGTTTGACCCTGCCCACTCGTGGGGAGGGAGCGGTCTTTGCACGCTACTGTTTAGCTAAGTGATAATTGAATGCCAATGAAGAGACACCAGAGCTTGTATTCTTGAAAAATGTGTTTTACTAATAGAAATCTTATTTACAGGCATTATGTTTATAATATTTTTTTGTACAGGTGTAAACAAGGTGATGGAGGGTGATGGTTTCTGCAGACAATTCCTACAAAAATACACCCATTAATTCAATAGATGCATTGTTCGTGAATAATAATTAAGATGAGGGGAAAAAATTACAAATAATTTTTAAAAAAAAGAACATCTTGCTCCAAATTTAATAAAACAGTGCCAGGATTTCATACGACGATGAAGCAACACATTAAACGAAATGACATGAATATTAATTACTCTTTTAATATGGGCTACCACCGCACACACACAATGATGAAGCGAAAATATTAATTACAAAACTAATTTAGGATTTCTTTTTTTTTCTCCAGAATTTGCATAACGGGTCGCCACATAAATTCACTTAAAACTCACGTTCTTCGTCAGAAAGTTTTAATTAGAAGAAGCTGGGAATGATTTTTTTTTGTGTGTGCATGTTTCAAGCTAAAATATTGTTGTTGCTGTCATGTTTGTAATACTGTTGATGCTAATATGACTACACATCACACCTGCAGACCTTTCCCCCTTATGTTCAAATGTTTTTGTTAATTTTGCAGAGGTGTTTATGTTAATTCTCACAATAATGACGTGAAAGTTCTTCAGTTATGTAGTTCAGATATTCTAGTTAACGTTTTGAATTTCCTTAATTTGATTCAAGAAGTGGTAATTACATTATTGTGCATGCAAGCTCAGCATGGTCACCAATTCTTCCAGGAGACATTGACAGGATGGAAAGAATTAAGAAAAAAGTCACTACGTCCCTCCCAGGACTTCGTGATACAAGGCTTACAATGATTAACATCAATTTATTAGAATACGTCGGGTAAAGGCAAGCGTGACATTTAATCGTTGTCAGAATTTTGTGAGACAGTAATTGTAAACAGTAAAAGAATTGAAAATTAAAAAAACATTAAGATTACTGTCCCACAATTTTTTTTTTTAATTAAAAGTGAGGGACAAACAAGAGGTGATCCACTGGTACTTTTAGGATAAATTGCAGGTTTTGCAAACCAATTAATAAACGCGTGGAGTGTGCTACCTGGTAGTATTTTTATGGCCCCATCCAGTCGAACGTTTTACGCCGAAACTTAAGATTTGTACTGTAAATTAAAACCATACAAAGACTCCATAAGGGTGAGAAGGGACCCATCAAGGTTTCGCCGTAGAAAGTAATGATATCAGAGCCAAAATGGCTGCCACCTAGTTTGTGGTCCGAACCGTAATCACTCAATCTTAACAGACAATCACCGAGGTGTCAGTTAAGACTGAATGGTCAGGTTGGGATGGAAAACTTGGTGGTAGCCATTTTGGCTCTCATATCACTACGTTCTATGGCGAAAGCTTTATGGGTCCTTTTACCCTTATGGTTTTTTTTTTTTTTTTTTACGATATCACCCCTTTTGGTCGTTTTATGGTAGCATTTTATGGCCCCATCCATTCGAAGGTTTTAAGCCGAAGCTTAAGATTTGTACTGTAGATTAAAATCAACAAGACAAACTACCCATTGTATAGCTATCGTATTAACCTTTGGCCAGATATTAAACCATGCGCAATGGCTGTTTGCCGTGACGTCACCATGAGTTAGCCAATGACGAGTTAGCCAAAAGTTGAACGAGAACAACGGCTGTTTGGCTGTCTGACTGGACTAGCCCAGTCACGTGATATGCACGTCACAGCAAACAGCCATGGCGCGTGGTATAGTGATTTAAATCCCATCTGTAAATTATATTGTTGTGTGGCAAATAAACTATTATTATTACAAAGAAGCAAAATTAGAAGAATATGATAGTAATAGTAAAAATGTTTGTTCCGTTGTGTGTCTTCGTTTATTATTATAATATTATAACTTATTATCTGGTACGACGTGGAAGGCAAACTTAAAAAAAAAAACATGTCGAGATTACTATGCCATGTTAGGATAGAGACAAGACCACTCAGATTCACCTTGAAAATATTGCATTTACAAAGTAAAGTCACTATTCCTTACCTTTCCCAGCTGAATAATGGCAGTTTGGACACTATGAGGTGTATATTCTTTTAAACTTTTGAGTACAGATAGAAACAGAAAAAAAAAGTAGTCCTTCAAATGATGAAACAGAAACAGTTTAACAATTTTAGCCAGTTCTTTGCTTACCCTCTGTTGAAGCGAAGTTAGTTCTTTCGCTTTGGAAATTAAAGCAGGTTACCAACTGGAAGGTTGCAAAAAAAATTTCATCCTGATTGAAATTCGTGCTTTAACATTACCAATCGTCATAAAAGTTTAATTCACAGCTACACCTTTTCCTATAGAGCAGCGTCATGAGACGTCATCTCGGCTACAAGACACCATTTGGAGGTAATAGCTACAAGGTGCACTAGATTAAAATGTAACGGAAAACAACGGCACTTCTAGTCAAGACAGTGCTTTGAGAGCGGATTTCTTGGCTTAAAAGAACGTTGTTTTCTCCAGCAGCAAAAATCGCGCGTTATAGGCTTTAAGTAATCCAGTCTGATAGCATTGGCTTCGATAAGACGATCTTCTTTTCTCCCTCCAGTGCTCCTTGCAGCTAAACCAGTTACTGGCTCCACCATAGAGTTATACACAATAATACTACGTCGTGTCACTGCCCTATTTCTAATCATTATCATTACTCCGTCAATATCATTACCATGGTTGATTAAAAGCCGACTTGATGATTATCGTTGTTAATGCTGATTGCTGAGAACAAAACCGGAATGTGAATGGAGCACGTTATTTGTACAAATCTACCAATTTAATTTTCTTGAAATAAAAAAAAAATTTACAGAAATAAAAAAAATATGACCTTAGCCACTTAAGGTTCTTTATTTCCAGTCATTAACTATGGTTTATTCAAGTAACTGTTCCATTATTTCTAATGGAAGATTCGCCTATCTGTCCTTGAATAATTTCTAGTTATTACTCTTGCTACTCTAAATTTTGCTTCTCATTGGCTTTCGTCCCTTTGTAGGCTATATGAATAAACTTAGTGCTGTGACACATTTGCACACATTTTCAATAACCTCTGAACACAAAAGCTATAAACTTGTAACTTCAGGAAAAAAATTAACATTATTCCAGGAACAGGGAATTCCAAGACAAAATTGTGAGGGACGAGCACTTTTGAGTAGGGGAAGGGGAGATTGTTATTAATGGGCAAATTCAGTAATTTTTTCCCATGTGTACGTTAACTTAGTCCTATTTTACATTCCCAAACATCATATAGTTTTGTTTGCATTTCTCGTCAATAGATGGCTTGACCCTGTCTACATGGTTGTAGACTAACTGACTTGAAAGTTTGGATGCTTTTGTGGCTAACTTACACACAATTTAAATTGAGTTTGCTTGCATTTAAGATGATATAGCAGCAGGGTGAAACTTAAATCTTCATCGCTCAGGTTGCCTGCAATAACATACTGTATTTGCAGATAGAACCTTGGTAGTCTGATTTTTCCAAAATTTGTTGCTAGCTATGGGTTGATGGTTCTATCTTAATTTTGTTTACCTTCAGGAATCAGGTAGGCCTAGATAATTTATAAAATTTGTTATGAAAAAAACTTATTAAAAAAAAACACTTAACTCCAAGCATTTATTTTTACAATTAAGAGTTACTCTTGTCATGGTTGAAGCACCATTTTTTTTGGCATGGGAAATATTTTTTGCCGGTCATTTTAGGCCGCCATCATGTAGTTAGAAAATAAAAATGGGCTTTCGTTAACCCTTTCGTTGACCCCAAGCAAAACGAGCTAGCACAGTCTTAAGTCGGCGTCCCTGACTAAGAACCTAGTGAATTTCGTGACCGACCTAAGTAACACATTGGATTTTAAGTGGGAATAGTATTCGTAACCAGTTACAGTTTAATGCGATGAATGATTTTAGAAGTTCGGTTGTCATTCTTGACTGCCATGTAGAATTTTAACGAATCGGGTAGGACCTTTTTTGATCATGTTATTTTGAATGTGTGTTCTGAATTTTTTTCAACTTGTATAAAATTAAGCAGCTGTGACCTTAGCCTTATTTCAAAGAATACTTCCACCAAATTTCATTCGAATCGGTTTAGATGCCATTTTGAGCCTGCATCTTGAATGTTTATGAAAGGTGAGTAGGATCTTTCTTTATGAATATGTGATTCTGCATAATCGTACCCAGTTTATGCTTACATCTATAGCCTTTTATTTGTGGGTGCTACTTTAACCGTCATTTTAGATTTTTATAAAATGGCAAAAATCGTGAAACTCCATGGTTTCAAAGATGTGAGCAGTCATACTAATGCCAAGGTTAACTTGTGGATTGGGTGAAAAAAAATGTAATTCAACAATAAAAAGATAAAAAAGGTTAGCTAAAATCTTAATTTGGCAAAAAGTCATTTTCAATGAAAATTTAGGTTAGAACCTTTTATTCTGAGATTGTGACTTTTCTTTCCAAAAGGTAAACAATTGACTATATAGAAGGACAAAATACAATTTGTTTAATATTTCGTGAAATCGTTATATTCAGATCGAAAGAAGAGTTAAGCAGAGAGTGTGACTATTGACCAGACGAGAAAAGCAAACAAAACTACGTATAATCGTGTGCGCAAGCAAGTACCACATTTTTTTGTTAAACTCTTTTTTTTTATTATCGCATTTTAATTTTCGTTATCGGCCTGAATATCCGTTAACGGAAATACATTGTCGATAATGAAAATAAAGTCCGATAATGAAAAAGTTTTCCTTTCACGGAAAAAATTTTTCATTATCGGAATTTACCTTTCATGCTGTCCGAGTGTCGAATTTCCATGACGTGCAATTACGATTACTCGTCGATAACGAAAACGGGTTTCCTTGCACGGAAAACAATTTTTCATATCTAATTTTCATTATCGGCCGTGTATTTCCGTTAACGGATATTCAGGCCAATAATGAAACTTAAAATGCAATAATAAAAAAAAATTATCTGGGAAAAAAAATGGATGGTATGCCATAAACCAGCACCTACTTCTATAGGGACGAAAGTAGTTCGTAGTAGTTGGTACTGTTGCACAACGGACATCAGTCATTGTTTTTAAAAGTGTAAAACAGGAAAAATGATTGAGATTTACAACTGAAAATTCCTGAAATGGCCCTTAAAACAACCGGCAAAAAACGAATGCATTTCTTTAAAGTCTGAAAAAAAAAACTTTTATCACGTAACTACATAAGTATGAAGTGACGATTCGGCTGTCATAATGGTGGTACCTCTTCCACTTAACATCTGTCGTTTAGGTATTTGGGTGGATGGACGCACCTTGCATCGTCACTATAGAGCAGTGACACGACGTAGTATTATTGTATAAAACTCTATGCTGGAGCCTTAATGGGTTAGCTGCAAGGGGCACTGCAGAGAGAAACAGAAGGGCGTCATACTGAAGCCGATGCTGTGAAGAGTGATTTCTTAGACCTAAAACGCGCGATTTTTGTTGTTGGAGAAAACAACGTTATTTTAAGCCTAAGAAATCCGCTCTTCCGTTGTGTTGCCTCCCCTTTTTATGTAGTGCACCTTGTAGTTATGCCCTCCAAAACCCATATTGGTGCCAATATGGCGGCAAATGTCACTGCTCTATATTATTTAGTTTATTTATTATTTATTTATAGCTAATGACAAGCACAACAGTGGCATCATTGGTCTTGGCACTTGATAATTCCAAAAAAAATTTGTGCATATGAGACATTCGTCGTCGTATGAAACCCCTGGCTTGGGAATTTTGAGCGAATAAACATGTGAAATACGTATGGCAAACGACACAAAAACAACAAGTATGGAAGATGATAATAGCAAAGAAGAACACGACAATCATATTGAAACAACAACACAATCAACACACAATACAAAATACTTGCCCTACTCTTGTCAATACACTATTTGTGTGGAGCCTTGGAACACGCTACATACAAATTGTACACAATGTGAGTTCACTTCTCCGATGTCGTCTCTACTTTAAATTAAATTTCACAAATGGGAAAAAATGATAATGAGAAATGAGAGCGATAAAATAGTGATGTTGGTATGGGTTATACTTAATATGCTTGTTTTTTTCTTAATCTAAACCTTACTGCCAGTTTGGCCAGATTCGAGTATTCTGTGTCGCATGGAAATTGTAACTTTCCTAGAAGCAAAGAATACGCCAGTTGTCAGTTCCATCTATGTAAAAATTATCAAGGAAATTATTATAAAGTCCATAACACACTGTAAAGCTGTCCGAAGTAATTCTGACTAATCCCACTGCTGAAAGAGAGTTTGCGGGAAAGGTGATTCAGGCCATCTGCCTAGCAAAAATACCAATTCTTTGA
>JAHWFP010147073.1:32525-43604 GCA_023313725.1 Lithobius niger
GAAAGGTGATTCAGGCCATCTGCCTAGCAAAAATACCAATTCTTTGAATTACGCAAATTGAAGTGATGACTGTAGTACCATATTGATCTAGGATGTTTTCGTTAGCCAAGTTAATGATCAGTCTATAATTTAATGAACTTTATGAATTTGCTCATGTCTATTGCGAAGCTGTCAAGTCCTCGACAAGGCATATTCTAAACTAGAAAACTGGGGGTGCCTTTGAAAATTGTTGTATGCATCTTAGGTTGCGAATATACCCCCTGTTGCATGCACTAATCGCGTAGATCGTGCGAGATGTTGCCTCATAATCCCCCGAAGGTTGCCTAATTTTAGCTTAATTTTAGACGGTTGCATATACATACAGCATTCAAACTACGCTTCAGGCAATAAACCACAAAGCCGAACAAACCATGCTCGCCGAGATTGGTTCGCAGAGGTAACTGGGAGGGGGGGGGGGGGAGAGACAGAGGACTAACGCTGCAAACAAATACACTATCGACCAATACGAACCGGGATAGAAACCCGGGAGGGGGGAAGGGCGTTGGAATTTTTTTGCATTAATTCACTGTGTCAGGTGGGTAAGTTTATGTTTCGTTCAGTGTTGTAATTCTTGTAAATAAGCTTCAGACAATAGTGATTAAAGCTTCAACATATCTTAACAGCAAGCACATAAATAAACTCCTGTTTTGTTTTCAAAACAATACTGTCTGTGTTCTAACTTATTGCTGTTACGTGAATGAGAATCGATACGATACGGAATCGTTCTGGTATTACCAATTCGTGACGCATGGACACAACGAGAGTTACTTTTGCTAATTTTCGAAGGCACTCTAGAACGCAGGTATGTAGTTCAAATGAGTTGGAATGGTGACGATTTGCATTAATTTACTCCAAATTTTGTATTAAGGAGGAAATATATCGCAACCAACAATGAGCAGATGCTAAATATTGATACATTTTTTTTTGCCCAAAACAAAAGGTGTCTTTTAATCAGTTTTCAGAAGAGTGTGGCCAACACTTTACGATAATCAACTATATGCTCATCACGTTTTTTCTCTCGAGACCTTAGCAACTTTATCGCCGAATATTTTGGCTAGTCCTTCATAATGTGAATAACTGTCATAACTTAAAAGATGAAACGATAATCCTGTTCCAGCACCATCTTTGTTGGAGCAAACTACATGGATGGTAAACTCATTACATTTCACGCAGTCCTATTCGCTGTAGCTTATTCCAGTGTTACTACACAGTGATCGTCAATGAATCTTATGGATTTAACAAACTTATATATTCCTGAAGGCTACGAGCTACGCTTTGCTTACGCCTTTCCTCGATGAAAGCTTGGAATACAAAGCAAAGGCACCATTTTGTCTTCCCTGTCTTGGTCTTTTAATTATCTGCAAGGTACTCCCCAAACAAATTGTCGAAGTGACGATTTTCGGTACAGTCTGGGTCGAACTCAAAAAGGTGGGAATGTTGATGGAATGTTGCACAAGAGAGCAGCCGATATCCCTTTGAAGTTTACACCAATCCTCAAGTTACTCAGCTGCATTTTCAGTCGCATTTCACTGGCGAATGTTACAAAGGCAAGTTAAAGAAAAAAACAACTTCGAGCACAGACTGTCATATATATCACACCCTAATGGAGATAGTAAATATATGACAATTAGTGCATGTTAAAAAATGACCTCGATAATGATCATCATTGTATTACGGACGAAAGAGAACCCAAATAAATGTGGGGTGAGCGTGACATTAAGAGGCTGATGGTTTCTCTCCGGCAGAACAGTTCAGATATTTAACATTACTTGGTGTTTACGTGGTGCTAGTTTCACAAGTTATTTCATACAAAAAGCTTGGATTCTCTACTAAACATAGTTTGAGATCGTAATTCATACAATACATAACGATTTACTGCGGCCTGTTTCGGGTTAATTTATGCTTGTTCCTTCAGTTAACTGCAACATTCTAGCTAATAACTAATACCTTTGCCTGCAAACGAATTTTTAACAGTTTACTAATTTTCAGTTGAAGAACAGAGAATCAAGTTATTTTTCGTGGTGCAGTGATTTCCTAATAAAATTATGGAGTTCGAAGATACGTTAATAGTTTAACTAACTTTATATTTTGTTACTAGCTATTTGCATTGGTATTTCGCCCAATTTTCTTATGTTGCATAATCGTTAGCACCGAGTTCTGACTTTTTTTTTTGAAAGTATGCTAACCTCACGATGGTCCCACTCACACTTCCCTGGGTTCAATTTTTTCGATTCAGAATTTTTGGTGGTTGGGTAAATGTATACATTTAAACAAGGAAGGTGGTCCAGTGTGGTTGTGGTAGTTGTTCCTTGGCTGAGAATCGAACTGCTGATCATTCTTGATTTTTGTCCAAATTTTGCAGAGATCTCTTTGTAATAATGTTGGTTTCAAACAAAGTCATAAACAAGAGTTTTATCAGTGACTCACACTTTAGTCCTGGGAAAACAATATTGTTGACGAAAGCAAGAATAATTTGATAGGGTGTTGCCTTCCTGTCAAAAATGCGACATTCTCGCATTATATGCTGTTCCTGTCTTTGACTTAAGTCATTCTCTTAGCCAGTTCTTATTTTTGATGTAGGTCATTTTCACTGTATATGCTACCTCTATTTTTTGACCTAAGACGGTCGCATAGTAGACGACATTCCCGTTTTTTGTCTCAAGTCATTCTCAAAATATATTTCATTTCCTGGCATAACCTATTCATTCCAGGATTACTCAATCGACTACAGCTACAAGATGGGGGTGAAATTAAGTCCTTAGGCCCAACGTGAGCTTTCATAGCCCTGTGGTCAGTGTCCGACTTGCCAAACCCAGTGAACATCATTTCGAACCCTGAAACTGTCCTAAGGCAGTTGAAAAAAAAAACGCCTGGAACGTAGCTTAGGTCTGAAGCGATTACACAATATTTTACTTCACCCAGCATAAATCATTCTCGTAATTCCCAGTTCTTGTCTTTGATCTAAGACATTCTTGCTGTACATGCACCATCGAGTCTTCGACCCAAGGCAGTCTCTTACTTGATGATACTTTAGTCTTCAAACTGGGACGGTCTCATGGCAGACGACATTCTACTCTTCAACCTCAGAGATTCTCATAGTATTTATCACTCTAGTCATCGACTTAGACCATTCTTATACACTGACACAAGGTTCACATTTTGACATCTACATTCTTGTAACAATGTTATTCTCCTCTTTGATGAATGAAATGTTCACAGTAGATGCCAGCTACTGTATTTGAGCTAAAACAGTCAAAGCAGATAGATGCAAGCTACTGTGTTTGAGCATTTGAGCTATGAAAGTCAAAGCAGATACCTGCTGCTCCCCTTCTTTTAAGTGTGAGGCGACTTCCTATGGCATGGCAATAGGTGAAAAAAAAACCCAGCACAATTGTTGTTTTGAAGGTCTGTAGTTAAGAATTCTGTATTCCTTTGGTGAAACTCAAAATCTTAATATTCTGTTACATTCTTTCACTTTAGAATAATAAATACGGATGCAAACCTATTTAGGTTGCCTTTTGGACTTATATGTCAGACTGCCTTAGCGGGGAATCGAACCCGGGACCTTTGAAATCAAAGGCCAAGACCTACCGCTGAGCCATACTGACACGGCCAAAAGGAAACGTCCATAGGCAGCATTTAACACGCACACAAATACATGAAACATACATTTTTTCCAATCGCCACTGGAGAGACGCTTGACTGCGCGCCACACACCAGTGAAACCGAAAGGAACGTGTGTGCGTGTTAAAAGCTGCCTATGGACGTTTCCTTTTGGCCGTGTCAGTATGGCTCAGAGGTAGGATCTTGGCCTTTGATTTCAAAGGTCCCGGGTTCGATTCCCCGCTGAGGCAGTCTGACATATAAGTCCAAAAGGCAACGTAAATAGGTTTGCATCCGTATTTATTAAACCAATCTCGAGCCCATTGGCTTTCCGTCCCGTATAATTCACTTTAGAATACCGAATGTTACATAGAATTAACTTAAAAAGACTAATCAACCGATCTGTGCCACGAGTTAAATTGCTATTCGGAAAAAGTGACCAAAGACAGCACCTGAAACAGGCCATGCACTAAATACTATCATTTATGTGCAACACGTTGTAGGTTGCCATAGTGAATCCTTGTGAGAATGGTATGTCCTACATGGTGAAGGAGTTTGTACCAGTACATGGTGACGGAGGGAGGGGATCATGCATTAAAACAAATCCGGAGCAAACCCTGAATCTCAGTTACTGTACCATGCCCCTAACCAGTGAGCAGGTAAAAAAAAATAATGATCGAATAAAGTCAGTGCCTGAAGCGAACCCTGCATTAAACAGCATTTTTTTTATATGCCACATACGTGCGAATCTAGATGAAATGCATTAAACATTTTTGTATCTAGCTTTCAATTACAATGCCTCTAGACAGTGAGCAGATCAACTCGATATTAACAGTTTTGAAACGTTTGATAAATGACAGTGCCTCAATAAGCTGTTTTAATTAGTTTGCTCCTAATATTTTACTCCTATTGTGTTTAGCCACAAGCATTTCACTTTGGTGTGTTTTATTATCAAAAATCGTAAATTTTGAGTACGGCCAATGAATGTTTAAAGATGAAAAAAAAATGTAATGTGGTACTTGTTAAGAAATTTAAATTCAGATCTACATTTTAGCGAATTATATTTAGTTAGAAATAAAAATATTATTTGTAAACTATTAAATACACTTTAGCAGCCCAAAGGTTAAATGATCAGTGCAAATAAATAATGAATGCAGTATTTCTCCAAGACATTCTCGAAGACATGTCCTCAGAATGTAATTTTTTTGTACACACAAACAAAGCAATCCTCTAGGTAACAATGTCACCTTGTTTACTTTAGGTTGTACAAGATGTGATGAAGTTTATGGTGAAGTCTGCACTCAACTGTTGAAAGTTGGGCGATAATGCAAAGGATGAAGATGCACAACTATAGTTTGTTCCACATTATGTTTTCAGAAAACTGACTGGATGAAAACTCGTTTTCTTGCACTAAGAGTGCAAAAATATGTGGAAATCACACTTGTAGACTTTACACAATTACTGTTAGAGTTTACGAATGGGATGTTTACGGATTTTTGCACTCGTAGTGGAAGAAAACGTGGCATCATACAGTCAGTTTTCTGAAAACATAATGTGGAACCAATTATAGGATGTGTATTGTACGACCTGGATCAGGCCTGGGAAACCTCTTTCACAGGAGAGGTGAGAAACGTTACGAGGCCTGATGTTTAGATGGGTTTTCTGTACGGGACTTTTAGGGAAATTGTTTATTACCAATTATAATATTAAAAAATAAACATTTTTTTTTTCATTCTTGTTAGAATTCGTGTGACTCAATCACTGCTTGCCATGTATTTTAAATCTGGAATACACAACGTGGGTCGGACGGAGTTTTTTTTTAAAGGTGTGTGTCAGGGGGTGTCTGGGCCTGGGATTGTTGAGGCTTTTGCTGTAGTAGAGCCTTACTTCATGAGATTGTTGGAGTTTAGTTGATACGATAAGACGGAACTTTTAATCGCTAACTTACTCAGTTTTTATTCGTGCCATTGTTTATGTACGTATGACTTCCCTGATTAAAGTACATCACAAATGATTTTCACCTATTATCCTTGCAGTGTACCCATGCATTGCGAGAAATGATTCGCTCAAACAAAAAGCCTTCTCGAAACGTGTTCCATCCTTCATGTCAGTGGGATATCCTATTTCGATACATCTTCTGGACAATCGACATACTAAGCTCGTTTTTACCATCGCTCATAATACAAAGTTAGACTTTTAAAAGATATTTTCTGGATGCCTCGAGCAGCCTTGAAGAAATGAACTGCTGGAAATGACATTTAAATATTCAGTGACATCAACCCGACTGAACAAGACCTGGAATCGAGACATTGTATACAGTATACCTGCAGATCAACAAGGTCATTAGCAAACACGTGTAGCAAACATTCTCTTAAGAGGCAAGTACGCCAACCACAGAATACAACAAAAACACTGTAACACAAGCGTACCATCTCGACCCACACACAGCACATACGGAGAATTGGAAGAACATTTTCAAAATGCAAGTTTTGAACAAGAATATTAGAAATGGTAGAAAAAATGTACAACATGATAACTGGAGTTAGGAGTTGGTAAAATTATTATTCAAGATCATATAGAAGTAGGGGTTTTCGAGAGTTTCGTGTAACTTCTGCGATGACATTAATTTTGAAGTTACTCGTGAGTGGCACATCAACAGAAACTGCAGTGATGATTGTTAGACACGCAGCTGAACAACATTGGAAGATTCTCGAATGAATTGTATTGTTTCCATCAAGAGTAAACCTCAGGGTCAAAATCCTCTTAAACTCAACTTTTTCCAGTGATGAGTGATGTAGGAATTTTGATTTCATGAAGGTTACAAACTACATTTAAAAACCTAAACGGGTACAACAGACACGAAGTACTAGAGATCATGAATTAAATTTGTCCTTCAGACCTCCAGGATGATTTTAGAGCATATCATCACATCATTTGTGTGCTAGAACACCTTCGAAATCTGTGGACTTAGGAGAAAATACCAGTTTGTCACCAGAAAAACTGCTTGTATAACAGCGTCCATGGTATTGGATTTCAACTGATGCTGTGTATCGATCAGCATGTCTGTCGATCTGGAACACCCTGAGAACGCTGCGATAGTTACAGTAGTTGGTGGTTTTGGAACAGAAACAGAAAAGTCAGGAAATTTTGCAAAAAGTAATGGACAATAAGAGTGTGCAAATAGCGAATTTAGTCGCTGTGTATGATAGTATTTTAAAACCTTCTTGGCTTTGTCACACGTACTTTACTACAAAAACTATGCGAAAACAACGTTTCATAATAAATGCGTTTCTTTCGATACGTTTAATTTTTTTCGGGAGGGGGGAGGGGGCGAGGGAGTATCTGCAAATTTATTTTTTAAATGTTGTATTAAACCACAAAAACTGATCGGGAAAATCAAAT
The DNA here is from genome assembly GCA_023313725.1 of Lithobius niger. Taxonomy (NCBI): domain Eukaryota; kingdom Metazoa; phylum Arthropoda; class Chilopoda; order Lithobiomorpha; family Lithobiidae; genus Lithobius; species Lithobius niger. The sequence continues at coordinate 39,570 of JAHWFP010147073.1, forward strand.
CGGGGAAATTCTGCCAGACAACCTGTTAACAGATGATCCTCATGAGTAAACAAACAGGTGAATGTTGCTGCTACTTTAGTGTAACGTTTTTTAAACATGGAAAATACCGAAAATACCAATATTTCCTTTTCGGCTTCTTCCCATATCACCCATTACTGGTCTTATTCATTAGTATACACCCAAACAAGTCATTATGCCAACATTTACAAAGTATGACATGCTGAAGGATGCAAAATACCTTTAAAATGTATGTATATATATATATATATATATTTATATTCAACATTGCTATGCTAATGGTCACATGAGGGTTTTACATGAGGGCTCTCTTGAGGCAAAGGTGTGACTGTAAGGATCTCTATAGCACCAAGTAGTCAAATACTAGGCCATTGGAGGTGCAAATAGCGATTCCTTAGCGACGCTGCATTATTAGAGCGATTTTGTCAATAATCCCTCTTTTGGTTCACCATCTGGTGCCATTCAATACTGCAGAGGCGTAAACTTTAGTCCTAATTTCTTTCGTCCTTATGGGATGGGATTATTGTAACGACATCACCTAAATTTTGCTTCACAATCAGGAAATCAATGCAGATGGTTCAACCTTTAAGCATAAATGGACTAAATAACGGTGAATTGATATTAAGATTATCTCCTCTGAGCCCTCCCGACCTTGTGTATTGATTTTATGGCATCCTCATTTTCCTCTGATGGTATAAGTTAACTTAAAAATGTATATTTTGTGAAGAAAAGGATTATCTTATACCAACAGTACACTTAATTCATAAGCGACGACTGCTTGTACCTTATGGTTTTTTTAATGCAATACTCCATCACTTAGTTTCAAACATGAATTCAGATTGACACAATAGAGTCCCTATCTATTATAATCAAAATTACAAAATGACAAAATGATCAATATTTCGAACCAAGCAACCGTCGTGGCTCACCTCAAATTTTCAAAATAAGGTAAGGTATTTTGGCAAGCTGATTTCGAATTCCCTACAGAATTAATTCAAGCAAATCATCTAAGTTAGTGACATCTTACTTTTTCCATAAAATATAATTTATCTTTCCTTAAAAGTTGTAATTCACCTGGTCTTGCTGATTCACAGTGTTTTCAAGAAACTAAATCGTGAAATGGAAGTTTGAATGCAACACAGTTGTGACTATAACAGTATAGTTTTGAGTATCACTGCACAATTTTCTGAGCACTAAGCCAACAACTCTCTTGCAAATTAGTAGTTGCTAGTATTAACGTAGCTATTGAAACATTAGCAACTTCTAAATAGTACAAAATTGCCAATAAAATCTTGTAAAACGCATTTCGTTTGCAGAAAATGTGGGTTGTAATACATAAGCATTGTAAACATGGATAATCACTTTATGTTATGCAATTAATTCAGTTTCTAGAAGGTAAATGAAGCATTAAATTGCCTAACTGTTCCAAAAATTATAAATTTTCTGCTAAGGGTTCTAGAATAATGCTATAATAACTAAGTTTGCTAACTAAATTCCATTCGTACGGTTGACTACCAGCAATACCTAATAACATTATTAATGATTTAAATCATCTTAATTTAATCATCTGCAATGCCTTAAAAAGATGAAATGGAATGCGATTCAAATGGAAATGTCGCTTTTATGTTCGAAATATATAAGTATCTTAAATAATCTCTGACTCAAATTTCATCCTTTTAAGGCGATTTTCTTTTTTTTCAAATGCCTTATGAAGGTAATTACTAATTAAGTGAATAATTAAATAATACAACCCACCTTTTGCAAATCATCCATTTTGACGAACCTAAATGCTTAACCTAACAAAGAAATTCAGGAATGTTTAAATAATAACCTCTATTTAATTATTATTATTTCTTCACATAATGTATCCACCCTTGATACGAATCAACACCTAAGCAAAGTAAGAAACTTTGTTTCATTACTAACATGTTAATTAATATAGCACCTTTATTTTACGCTCTGACCCTTCTTTTTAGGTGTTCGAAGCTAGTTTAATAAACTAAGTTTCAAAAGTCATTTTCAGAACAATAGGAAAGTTATAAGCATGAGAGAAACATGAATGTCTGGGAAAATTCTTAGCTTTCAGTTTGAGAAATCAATAATTTTCGCTTAATCATTACCTTCCTAAATTGTTCCGATCTTGAAACTACGAAAATACCTTTTGTACCTTTTTTTAGTAATACAAAATGCTACTTCGCCCTTCACTAATATAATACTTCAGTATTCACCCGATACATCACCACCTCCTCCATCTCAGACATCCGTTGCGAAGGCACAACTCGCTTTCCGATTAACTTATTGGCTAGCCCACAGGCTCAAGAAGAACTATTTCTGACCCAGCCTCGCAAGTGTGACGCAGACTGTAAATGTCTTTTGGCGCCAGTCCAAAATGGAGTTGACAAGAGTGTCTTGTAGGTCTTCAGGGACGTTGCCTGGCCCTTCGTTTCCTTGACTGCAAGTCTTTTATGACTTCTGCCATTGGGGATTCAAAGTGGGAGGAAAAAAGCTTCTCTGTCAATCCATAGCCATCAAAATAAGGAGGTTCTGCAGCTCTCTTTGCCCGTTGCCAGTCCATTCACAGACACACAGCAGCAGGCAGAATCATTTGCCAGAAATCTATGGTACAGGAAATAGCACTGAAAGACGTTTTACGAGGCAAATGTCTCCGGTCAGCAACAGTGGAAGCGGCAATAGTTGCGAAAGCGCAATGTATTTAAAATATGTATAGCTTCATCATCTGAATTGCAGACTAGCACACTTACACCTACGTGACACGGAGGGAAGACGAGTTGCCGCACTTTCAATCACTTGGAACTTTTGTTATGTTACCTCTTGGTGCGAAATTCAGATGGAGCCGAGTATTAAAAGATGGCAGAAATACAGGTTTCCCTGGACAAGGACACTAACACTTGTGTAATCATGAATAGCCATTTGGAGTACTTTTTCCTAGTAGCACCGAAGATTAACACTGTGTTGTCTTCTCAATTCTAATGAAGAAAAAAATAAAGCAGTGTTTATTATCCATTAACCCCGAATGCATTCTACGCATGGTTCTTACTGCTTCGAGTTTTACTGTGTCTATTTCCATTGAGCTATAATATGTAGCAAGTTACACGTCACAGCACCATAAAAAACATGTTATTTTGTTCTCATTAATCCACAATAATCTTCTGCGCTCAAGGTAAAATGTTGTTACAACGAACGATGACTTCGGAAGTAGAGATTTATGAACCGTGCCAACCGTAGTTCGTTGTCGACTTAGGTACAAGTTTTTTTTTTAATATACAAACAATCAAACGTAGTGTTTGTACGGATCCAATAACTGGATACAAGCGAAGATTCCAATGATGTAGCGTGATTTAGACCAACATCCAGCATCGAGCCTGAGACCAGCATCTACGTCCCGAACATCAAAGAGATATTCAAGCACTTCAAGGACGCATGACGTAAAAAGATTCTCAATACATTTTGCTTGGAAACCTGAACTCAGTCGCAATGATAGATGTGGCTAGATGTTAGCAACCACACCTAACCGTTTTGCACACAAGTCGGATATCAGCTTCAACACACACACATGCTATAATCAAGTCACATTCGTATGCCTGTACACCAGTTTATACCCATAGCTCTTCATCCATCATCTTGTCGCTGGATGTTGTCGCCGCAAGCTATAAATCCGCTCGTTCTATTATTTCGCTCACAGCTTGTGCAGAGACGCAGGGCTGGGAATCCTGCAAGAAAAGACGTGACAAAAAATTTAAATTACCATCTTTAATAATATAGTGGTTAAAATGAATTGCGCGATGTCATCACTCATGTCGTGAACACAACGGACGATTTTGTGAAATGATGAAGCCGTCCAATCATTTTGAAAGCATGTAGTTATTTGCGTAGAAGTTGCCAGTTTAGTTTAACTTATGGTATCATTTAAAGTTCATTGACTTCAATCAATATTTCCGAATAAAACCGAACGGTGAAATGACAGTGACAAGGCAAGTTATACTATGAGAGGGAGGT
>JAHWFP010147073.1:63095-73366 GCA_023313725.1 Lithobius niger
TCAAAGAATTGGTATTTTTGCTAGGCAGATGGCCTGAATCACCTTTCTCGCAAACTCTCTTTCAGCAGTGGGACTAGTCAGAATTACTTCGGGCAGCTTTACAGTGTGTTATGGACTTTATAATAATTTCCTTGATAATTTTTACATAGATGGAACTGACAACTGGCGTATTCTTTGCTTCTAGGAAAGTTACAATTTCCATGCGACACAGAATGCTCGAATCTGGCCGAACAGGCAGTAAGGTTTATATTAAGAAAAAAACAAGCATATTAAGTATAACCCATACCAACATCACTATTTTATCGCTCTCATTTCTCATTCTCATTTTTTCCGATTTGTGAAATTTAATTTAAAGTAGAGACGACATCGGAGAAGTGAACACACATTGTGTACAATTTGTATGTAGCGTGTTCCAAGGCTCCGCACAAATAGTGTATTGACAAGAGTAGGGCAAGTATTTTGTATTGTGTGTTGATTGTGTTGTTGTTTCAATATGATTGTCGTGTTCTTCTTTGCTATTATCATCTTCCATACTTGTTGTTTTTGTGTCGTTTGCCATACGTATTTCACATGTTTATTCGCTCAAAATTCCCAAGCCAGGGGTTTCATACGACGACGAATGTCTCATATGCACAGATTTTTTTGGGGAATCATCAAGTGCCAAGGCCAATGATGCCACTCTTGTGCTTGTCGTTAGCTATAAATACATAATAAATAAACTAAATAATATAGAGCAGTGACATTTGCCGCCATATTGGCACCATGGGTTTTGGAGGGCATAACTACAAGGTGCACTACATAAAAAGGGGAGGCAAAACAACGGAAGAGCGGATTTCTTAGGCTTAAAATAACGTTGTTTTCTCCAACAACAAAAATCGCGCGTTTTAGGTCTAAGAAATCACTCTTCACAGCATCGTCTTCAGTATGACGCCTTTCTGTTTCTCTCTGAAGTGCCCCTTGCAGCTAACCCATTAAGGCTCCAGCATAGAGTTATATACAATAATACTACGTCGTGTCACTGCTCTATAGTGACGATGCACTATAGTCCATCCACCCAAATTCCTAAACGACAGATGTTAAGTGGAAGAGGTACCACCATTATGACAGCCGAATCGTCACTTCACTACTCATGTAGTTACTTGATAAAAGTTTTTTTTTTTCAGACTTTAAAGAAATGCATTCGCTTTTTGCCGGTTGTTTTAAGGGCCATTTCAGCAATTTTCAGTTGTAAATCTCAATCATTTTTCCTGTTTTACACTTTTAAAAACAATGACTGATGTCCGTTGTGCAACAGCGCCAACTGTTACGAACTACTTACGTCCTTATAGAAGTAGTGCTGGTTTATGGCATACCATCCATTTTTTTTTTCTCAGATATTTTTTTTCATTATTACATTTCAAGTTTCATTATTGGTCTGAATAACGGAAATACACGGCCGATAATGAAAATAAGATACGAAAAATTGTTTTCCGTGCAAGGAAACCCGTTTTCGTTATCGACGAGTAATCGTAATTGCACATCATGGAAATTCGACATTCGAGAATGAAAGGTAAATTCCGATAATGAAAAATGTTTTCCGTGAAAGGAAAACTTTTTTCATTATCGGACTTTATTTTCATTATCGACTATGTATTTCCGTTAACGGATATTCAGGCCGATAACGAAAATTAAAATGCGATAATAAAAAAGGTTTAACAAAAAAATGTGGTACTTGCTTGCACACACGATTATACGTAGTTTTGTTTGCTTTTCTCGTCTGGTCAATAGTCACACTCTCTGCTTAACTCTTTTTTCGATCTGAATATAACGATTTCACGAAATATTAAACAAATTGTGTTTTGTCCTTGTATATAGTCAATTGTTTACTTTTTGGAAAGAAAAGTCCCAATCTCAGAATAAAAGGTTCTAACCGAAATTTTCATTAAAAATGACTTTTTTGCCAAATTAAGGTTTTATCTTTATTTATTTTATCTTTTTATTGTTGAATTACATTTTTTTTCACCCAATCCACAAGTTGTTAACCTTGGCATTAGTATGACTGCTCACATCTTTTGAAACCATGGAGTTTCACGATTTATGCCATTTTATAAAATCTAAAATGACGGTTAAGTAGCACCCACAAATAAAAGGCTATAGATTAAGCATAAACTGGCTACGATTATGCAGAATCACATATTCATAAAGAAAGAGCCTACTCACCTTTCAAAACATTCAAGATGCAGGCTCAAAATGGCATCTAAACCGATTCGAATGAAATTTGGTAGAAATATTCTTTGAAATAAGGCTAAGACCACACCTACTTGATTTTATACAAGTTGGAAAAAATACAAAATGGCGGCACAAAATCGCGCCTCAAAAGTAGTTTTGGCTTGCAACTTCTAAATCCTTTACTAGATTAAACAAAAACTGGTTACAAACATAACAGAATAACTGGTCACAAGCATAACTGGTAACACACATTCAGAATAACATGATCAAAAAAAGTCCTACCCAATTCGTTAAAATTCAACATGGCAGTCAAGAATGGCAACCAAACTTCGAAATAATTCATCACATTAAACAGAAACTGGTTACGAATACTATTCCAACTTAAAATCCTATGTGTTACTTAGGTTGGTCACGAAATTCGAACCAGCGTTCACTAGGTTCTTAGTCAGGGACGCTGACTTAAAGACTGTGCTGGTTCGAAACTAGCTCGTTTTGCTTGGGGTCAACGAAAGGGTTAACGAAAACCCATTTTTATTTCTAACTTCATGATGGCGGCCTAAAATGACCGGCAAAAAATATTTCCCATGCTGAAAAAAATGGTGCTTTGTAGTTAAGTGTTTTTTTTTTATAATTTTTTTTCGTAACAACGTTTATAAATTATCTAGGCCTACCTGATTCCTAAAGGTAAACAAAATTAAGATAGAACCATCAACCCATAGCTAGACAACAAATTTTGGAAAAGTCAGACTACCACGGTTCTTTGTTATTGCAGGCAACCCGAGCGATGAAGATTTAAGTTTCACCCTGCTGCTATATCATCTAAAATGCTAGCAAACTCACTTTAAATTTTGTGTAAATTAGCCACAAAAGCATCCAAACTTTCAAGTCAGTTATCTCAGAATCATGTTTGAGTCAGTTAGTCTACAACCATGCAGACAGGGTCAAGCCATCTATTGACGAGAAATGCAAACAAAACTATATGATGTTTGGGAATGTAAAATAGGACTAAGTTAACGTACACATGGGAAAACAAATTGCTGAATTTGCCCATTAATAACATAATCTCCCCTTCCCCTATTCAAAAGTGCTCGTTCGTCACAGTTTTGTCTTGGAATTCCCTGTTCCTGTAATAATGTTAAATTTTTTCCTGAAGTTGCAAGTTTATAGCTTTTGTGTTCAGAGGTTATTGAAAATGTGTGCAAATGTGTCACAGCACTAAGTATACTATGTTTGTGTCATTCATATAGCCTACAAAGGGACGAAAGCCAATGAGAAGCAAAATTTAGAGTAGCAAGAGTAATAACTATAAATTATTCAATAACAGATATAGGCGAATCTTCCATTAGAAATAATGGAACATGCAGTTACTTAAATAAACCATAGGTAATGACTGGTAAAGAACCGTAAGTGGCTAAGGTCATATTTTTTTTATCTCTGCAAAAAAAAATTTTTTAATTTCAAGAAAATTAAATTGGTAGATTTGTACAAATAACGTGCTCCATTCACATTCGGTTTTGTTCTCAGCAATCAGCATTAACAACGATAATCATCAAGTTGGCTTTTAATCAACCATGATCATGATATTGACGGAGTAATGATAATGATTAGAAATAGGGCAGTGACACGACGTAGTATTATTGTGTATAACTCTATGGTGGAGCCTGTAACTGGGTTAGCTGCAAGGAGCACTGGAGGGAGAAAGGACGATCGTCTTATTGAAGCCAATGCTATTAGACTGGATTTCTTAAGCTTATAACGCGCGATTTTTGTTGCTGGAGAAAACAATGTTCTTTTAATCCTAGAAATCCGCTCTCAAAGCACTGTCTTGACTAGAAGTGCCGTTGTTTTCCGTTACATTTTAATCTAGTGCACCTTGTAGCTATTACCTCCAAATGGTGTCTCGTAGCCAAAATGACGTCACATGACGCTGCTCTATAGGAAAAGGTGTAGCTGTGAATTAAACTTTTGTGACGATTGGTAATGTTAAAGCACGAATTTCAAACAGGATGAAATTTTTTTTGCAACCTTGCAGTTAATAACCAGCTTTAATTCCCAAAGCGAAAGAACTAACTTCGCTTCCACAGAGGGTAAGCAAAGAACTGGCTAAAAATTGTTAAACTGTTTCATCATTTGAAGGACTTTTTTTTCTGTTTCTATTGGTAATCAAAATGTTAAAGGAATATACACCTCATAGTATCCAAACTACCATTATGCAGCAGGGAAGGTCAGGAATAGTGACTTTACTTTGTAAATGCCTCGTCTCTATCTAACATGGCATAGTAATCTCGACATGCTTTTTTTTTTTTACGTTTGCCTTCCACGTCGTACCAGATAATAAGTTTTAATATTATAATAATAAACGAAGACACACAACGGAACAAACATTTTTACTATTACTATCATATTCTTCTAATTTTGCTTCTTTGTAATAATAATAGTTTATTTGCCACACAACAACATAATTTGCAGATGGGATTTAAATCACTAAACCACGCGCCATGGCTGTTTGCTGTGACGTTCATATCACGTGACTGGGCTAGTCCAATCAGACAGCCAAACAGCCGTTGTTCTCGTTCGTCATTGGCTAGCTCATGGTGACGTCACGGCAAACAGCCATTGCGCATGGTTTAATATCTGGCCAAAGGTTAATACGATAGTTATACAATGGGTAATTTGTCTTGTTGATTTTAATCTACAGTACAAATCTTAAGCTTCGGCTTAAAACGTTCGAATGGATGGGGCCATAAAAATGCTACCATAAAACGACCAAAAGGGGTGATATCGTAAAAAAAAAAACCCGTAAGGGTAAAAGAACCCATAAAGCTTTTGCCATAGAACGTAGTGATATGAGAGCCAAAATGGCTACCACCAAGTTTTCCATCCCAACCTGATCACTCAGTCGTAACTGACACATCGGTGATTGTCTGTTAAGATTGAGTGATCACGGTTCGGACCACAAACTTGGTGGCAGCCATTTTGGCTTTGATATCATAACTTTCTACGGCGAAACCTTGATGGGTCCCTTCTCACCCTTATGGAGTCTTTGTATGGTTTTAATTTACAGTACAAATCTTAAGTTTCGGCGTAAAACGTTCGACTGGATGGGGCCATAAAAATACTAAAACCATCTAGCACACTCCACGCGTTTAGTAATTGGTTTGCAAAACCTGCAATTATCCTAAAAGTGCCAGTTGTTGCAAATCTTGTATGTTGTTAATGTTTACTGGGGCTAATAGCCAATTAAGTCTTTATCTGTTTAATCTGTCATAGGTTAAATTATCAATGCCTTGTTATTTCATTTCCGGTTTCTGCCTCTGGAACCTTCGAGAAAATTCCATTTCCCATAATACCCTTGCTACTTCGCGGTTGTCAGGGGTAACCAAACCGCATAAAAGCAGCGGTCCGACCATGAAAAATCAGAAAGCCTTCGGGCCAGCCACCCGGCTGGTCCTACTCGACCCCTGCTAGGCGCTTCTGGCTAGGGGAATTTCTGGCTACTAAGCCTTTAGTAGGCCTGTTTTTACGGAACCCTTTAGGGTAGCTTCCCTGGTTAGGCCCAAAGTAGGCTCCTTTCTTTCAGTCCCAAACCTAAAGCAGTTCTGACCCTAACATCCCAATCAGTCTAGACCTCTCTCTCCCAACTTCGCTAGCTTTTTTCGTCACCAGTGGATAACCTCTTGTTTGTTCCTCACTTTTAATTTAAAAAAAAATTGTGGGACAGTAATCTTAATGTTTTTTTAATTTTCAATTCTTTTACTGTTTACAATTACTGTCTCACAAAATTCTGACAACGATTAAATGTCACGCTTGCCTTTACCCGACGTATCCTAATAAATTGATGTTAATCATTGTAAGCCTTGTATCACGAAGTCCTGGGAGGGACGTAGTGACTTTTTTCTTATTTTTTTCCATCCTGTCAATGTCTCCTGGTAAAACTGACGACCATTCTGAGCTTGCATGCACAATAATGTAATTACCACTTCTTGAATCAAATTAAGGAAATTCAAAACATTAACTAGAATATCTGAACTACATAATTGAAGAACTTTCACGTCATTATTGTGAGAATTAACATAAACACCTCTGCAAAATTAACAAAAACATTTGAACATAAGGGGGAAAGGTCTGCAGGTGTGAAGTGTAGTCATATTAGCATCAACAGTATTACAAACATGACAGCAACAACAATATTTTAGCTTGAAACATGCACACACACAAAAAAAATCGTTCCCAGCTTCTTCTAATTAAAACTTTCTGACGAAGAACGTGAGTTTTAAGTGAATTTATGTGGCGACCCGTTATGCAAATTCTGGAGAGAAAAAAAAGAAATCCTAAATTAGTTTTGTAATTAATATTTTCGCTTCATCATTGTGTGTGTGCGGTGGTGGCCCATATTAAAAGAGTAATTAATATTCATGTCATTTCGTTTAATGTGTTGCTTCATCGTCGTATGAAACCCTGGCACTGTTTTATTAAATTTGGAGCAAGATGTTCTTTTTTTTTTAATTATTTGTAATTTTTTCCCTTCATCTTAATTATTATTCACGAACAATGCATCTATTGAATTGATGGGTGTATTTTTGTAGGAATTGTCTGCAGAAACCATCACCCTCCATCACCTTGTTTACACCTGTACAAAAAAAAATTATAAACATAATGCCTGTAAATAAGATTTCTATTAGTAAAACACATTTTTCAAGAATACAAGCTCTGGTGTCTCTTCATTGGCATTCAATTATCTCATAGCTAAACAGTCGCGTGCAAAGACCGCTCCCTCCCCACGAGTGGGCAGGGTCAAACTTTTCGATAAATCAGTTTTGGGAGTAGACATTTTTTAGCGCTTACTATTTAGGTCATGCAAAGTTGAATTGATGGTATCAAAAGGAATCTCCGGTAAACATAATATTTTTTTTTAAATTTTGCCCCCAAATATTTTTTATTATGTATTTTCCTAAAAGGGAAGGGGCAATGCGCACCTCGTGGCCCCCCCCCCCCCCAGGTACATGCCCTTGTAACTAGGTAACGAGCAGAACAGACTACAATATTGAGGACTTCCTTAAACTCACCGTACAGCTGAAGGCTGTAGCCACTGCCCCTCACATTGTTCTTAAACGTGTGGTGAATTTACCGTTGGTCCAGCGTCACGTCATTTCGGAAGATTCACGATTCGTCGGTTCTTTTTCAAGGGGGTTTTTCCCTGAATTCCCGATTTAAAACGCAGTCTCTCTTCGCTAGGATTGTTGATGTTAACATAAATAACAAATGACTGTTGTCACACAGAGCATTCTCACTACACAACAGAAGGTAACAAGTCACTCAACTCTTAATAAACTTATTTTATCGGTCGGTATTTATGTTACATCTGCTTAGCAACGCCCTTAACAACGCAAGCAACATGACGCAAGAATAACGGTGAATTAAGCACCCGTCGGTGAGAATCTTTCATGACGTTGGCCATCAATTTCCTCATTGCTCCATCAAACACGTACGTTCTAAAACAAGCAACGCATGACGTCATTTTTGATTGAAGTTGTCACTTTTAGTGGAATTATTCGCTAAGCACTTGGATGGTGCTCACATTTTTCAATTCCGTTCGATTTGCGGAAGTTGACGAAAGTGTTGTATATAATTAACGCTCAAGTTATACCTGCATAGTGTTAGATACTATACCTTCTACCTGTCTTAGACTAATAACCCATTTTCGCAGCTTGGACGTGATTCGAACTCACAATTTAGATTAGCACGCTAACGCCCTAACATCAGGCTATACTGACTTGATGAAATGATCCAATTTTAAAACGTATAATAACATGACGTAATAGTTCGTTTGTTAATGATTATTACAGTGCATCGACAATACCCTACACCCTGCCGAACGCTCGCCCTTTTCCTGTGCTACCGTGCAAAGAATCAAAATTCACGGCCTTGTTCATTGCTACCTAGCAAAAAGAAATAGTTACGGGGCATCTACCATACTCTTCATGTCAGTCCTCTTCTAGATCCGTTCTATCGCTTTTATTATGTAGATCACAATAGTCTATGTAACAAAATGGTTTGTGCATAATCGAATACCTTTATGTCTATCGGCACATCCGGCCATAATAAAAATATTGTTATCCAAAATGCACATATGCAATACAATTCAATGAACATCCCCGAACCCCCCCCCCCCCCCAAAAAAAAAACACGTCTATCGAATGTTATCCAAACAACAGTGTTTCGATTTTCCCATCAATCTACCATTTCGGCCATAGCAATGAAATATTAAAATTATCAGAAAGTGAGAAATAGATCCATGGAAAGTTCTAAGTGAAAGTGTTGAGCTCCATGCATACGTTGTTGTTGTTATATTAACTGATGCAGTTAAAGTGCTGAGTCTAGTGACCCAACAAATGGAAGCAAGGTAATTAGGTTTTCTATGAAATGAAATGTAACCATCAATTCACACACAAGCCAAAAAAAAAATGATGCTTCCAATAGGTCACAGGAACATCTTTTGTCAAGGATTGTTCCTGCATGAACAGTCCCCAATTACTAACAGTTAGCATGCCCCTTTTATCACAATTAATTCTAGCAACCTCAGAGTTGCAATTCCATCGCAAATAGGGTCCACCTTGATCGGGTTCAGTAAAAAAAGTCTCTCCATTCCTCCAATGTTGTTATGGGCAGCAAATCAATGTTAGTTTGGACATTTTGTTCTGCTCATCCATTTCGCCTACCTTTCAGGCAGTTGAACGTTGGTTTTGGGAGGAGCAGACGCCTAAACAGAATATTACCAATGGTGTGATGCTTGCTACATTTTAATTTTGACAACATCCTCTAAGTTATATTTCACATCAACCCCTTGCATTCCCCAACTTTATCCGGTTTCTCACCACAGTTTAAAGATTTAAATTAATACTAATATAACAATAATGTTATTCTCATTATAAGAGAAATGGATAGAGTATAGGGTACCATAAGGTGCGTCTTACATACCTCCCAGGTAAGAAGTATAAGCAATGTTTGCAAAAAGAAGCAATTGTCATACAAATTAGGCTTTAAAGCCTCAGACTAGCAGCAATAAAAAGCATTAGTACCAAGGTAGACCTTACGCTCACGTCGAAATGAGTTAGCAGACGGGGCGTCCACCAATGTCTGCAGCAGGGTGTTCCAAGTTCTACTCGCCCGTAGCCAAAAGTAGTGGTGCCTGCAATTTGATTTTGCATGTTTCCAGTCATACCGCCACGTGCGTGCCCCCGAGTACGACTTAGGCCAACATTAATAAGTGGTGAGCCCTCACTTTGGTAAATCGTGGTTCGTATTAATTTATAACATGTACAAAGGTCAACAACATTCCAGGCTCTCCATATCGAGTTTTTCAAGGCGTTAACCGTATGACAGGTTCCGACAGCCTGGTAATCTTTTGGTAAATTTACGTTGAGCTCTCTCGACTCTACGAATATCCTTTAGTTTATGTTGATTCCAAATTTCGGAACCATATTCCAAAAGAGAGGGCACATAAACTTTGTACGCTCTCACAAGTGTGCTGGCAGTACTACACGGAAGGCATTTAGTCAGGAGATATGCTCTTTTTGTGGAGACATGCTCCAAACTAAGTCTGGTTGTGTACACCTTTTAGTAGGTCCTAGGTTTCTCACTGTTAACCTTTGGTTTAACCACAGGTGGCACAAAGGATGTCCCCATCACCTTTGGAAAAATATTAACTTTTGCAGCATATGTTCCTTTTCTTTCTTTCTGCAACCGTTGAGAACCTCCAAAATCCTGCAAGAAACTGCAAGGCCCTGTTGAGACTGTTGAGAACCTGCAAGATCCTGCAAGAAACTGCAAGGCCCTGTTGAGACTGTTGAGAACCTGCAAGATTCTGCAAGAAACTGCAAGGCCCTATTGAGACTGTTGAGAACCTGCAAGATCCTGCAAGAAACTGCAATGCCCTGTTGAGACTGTTCAGAACCTGCAAGATCCTGCAAGAAACTGCAAGGCCCTGTTGAGACTGTTGAGAACCTGCAAGATCCTGCAAGAAACTGCAAGGCCCTGTTGAGACTGTTGAGAACCTGCAAGAT
>JAHWFP010147073.1:73655-113177 GCA_023313725.1 Lithobius niger
CAAGAAACTGCAAGGCCCTGTTGAGACTGTTGAGAACCTGCAAGATCTTGCAAGAAATTGCAAGGCCCTGGTGAGACTGTTGAGAACCTGCAAGATTCTTAATCACATTGCACTGACCATTCACCAAACCACTAACACTTGAAAGCTTTACTGGCATTCGCCGGAATTAAATAATTTCTTTCGAGCTCCACAAACGTGGGTTTCTAATACATTGGTTCCTCTCAAATGTTCGTACTAGGTCTTAAGCAGTCAAATCCCGGGTTTTCAATTGCGGACGGCTGCACAAAAATATCTTTAAGTTCGTAAAGTATCCGATCAAATGGGTTGGGTAGAAGGTCTTAACTTGCGGCTGCCACAGCCGAAGCCTCCATGGTCCGTACCCTCCGTTCCTCATCTGCTCCAGACACCTCTGGTTGTTCGTAATGAGCTGTACTAGCCGTCAATTTTTGTGGCACTCCCGCCTTGCCGTGTAGAATGAGACAGTCCAATCCGTTACAATAAATGGTCCTTCAGTAGATAGTGGGCGGGTTAAATACTGGGGTTGACAGATGTAAATTTGATCGTTGAGATGAAAATGGGGAATTCTGTCTCACTCGGCTCCTCGTTGCCAAAGGTACCTCATTCCCCCTCCCCTTGCGCTATGTCTCGGGTTAGTACACCTGGGTGGTCTTGCCAGGCTCATGAACCACTTCGTGACTGGCACTTGCAAGCCTTGAGTTGTTTCAGAAAAATATGGTAGCATCTTCCATAGTGTTGTTAGCTCTCTTGATATCCATAGCTTCTTTGTAGCTAAATGGCATCCGTATTCTCATACTGCAACGTTTAGGGAAAGAGGGAGGTCAGAATCCCCTCCCCTCCAAACAGTTGTTTGCAGCTTAGCTGATGAAGTTGTCTGGGCTTGAGTAGTCGATGGTCCGTCTTGTGCAGCCTCGAATTCATCGGGTGCTGGTGTTGCTTGGACATCACCTTTTGTTGCTGCTTGTGACTCCTCCTCACCCTCCTGCACTTATGTCCTGCTCAGCCAATTAGATGTGAGCCTGTTGGTCAGTGACAACGTCAACCTTCCGATAGTGTGGCATGAAATCTGCAATATTAACTGATTGCACGATTCTGCCATTGTGAACATGTTTCAGTTTGTAACGTTAAGATTTCAGAAGATTATCAGCTGCTAGCTAATGAATGTCTTGAAATGCTTCTGTAACTCTCCGTTGAACTTCATCCATAGATGATGGCATCAGTCCTTCCTACGTGTGTCTGAAGTCCTCAATTTTTGCACCCCATAGCTGTTAATCCAGTCCCTGGCATATACCCCCGTAGGAATTTTTGAGTGGACGGATGAAACCTGTTACACAAGTCAGGCACATTATAGTAGATTTAAAAAAAACAGAGATAGACATCTGAGAAACTTCATCCGAATTTTCCAGCCGCCATTTTCCAATATGGTCGTTTTTTCGATGAAATTCAACATACCGTTATGCTTTCAACTGTGTTATCGGATTCCAAAAGAGTTGTATCGGCTTCTGGATGATTAAAACACGTTTGTAATTAAGCCACCTTTACAATGCTACTGAACTTATGTAAATATGTCAGCCGGAAGTGATTTAGAAAAATAAGGTGTATGCAAATCAATACAAAAACGTACACTGCTACGTAGACCACAACAATTGTTTTCATATTTATTCTAGTAAGTGCTTTTCGAAACAATTAAACAATATGGAAAGAATAGCTCCCCACCTTTCAGAAAATCCTAAGCATGTCCATTTCGGGCTGATAGAGGGGTCGCAAGAGCACTTTGAATTCGAAAATCGTCTTACTCTTTCGCTGCTACGCCACCACGTCTTTACCTTTAAATGGGCGTAGGATGGTCCCAATCTAAGTTAAACGATTTCGATTAGGGTTGATAAAACGAATAGATCCACGCCTTTCAGAAAATCTTAAGCATGTCCATTTTGGGCTATTTTGGGAAAGTTGGGGATCGATTCTTTCCATTAATCGTAACAGAAATTGTTTTAAAAAGGAACTGTCCTACACCCATTTAAAGGTGAAGAGGTAATGGCATAGCGGCGAAAGCGTATGGTAATTTTTAAATTCAAAGTGCTCTTGGGTGCCCTCTAATAGCCAATGGATATGCTTACGATTTCTTGATAGCTGTGGATCTATTCTTTCCACCAATCCTAACCGAAATCGTCTAACTTAGATGCGGAACGTCCTAAGCCCGTTTAAAGGGGAAAATGTAATGGCATAGCGGCAAAAGTGTATGGTGATTTTCGAATTCGTTGTGCTCTTGCAAACCCTCTAATAGCCCGAAATAGACATGTTTAGTATTTTCTGAAAAGTTGGGATCTATTATTTCCATCAACCCCATCCGAAAAAGTCTAACCTAGATACGGACAGTCCTAAGCCCATTTAAAGGTGTAGAAGTAATGGTATAGTGGCGATAGGGTACGGTGATTTTCGAATTCAAAATGCTCTTGCGGCTCCTCTAATGGCCCAAAATGGATATGCTTAAGATTTTCTGAAAGCTGGGGATCTATTCTTTCCATCATTTCTAACCGAACTCGTTTAACGTAGATAGGGACCGTCCTACACCCAGGTAATGGTGAAAGGTAATGCCGCAGTGGCAAAACGCAAGGTAATTTTTGAATTCGAAGCGCTCTTGCACCCCTCATAATAGCCCGAAATGGACATGCTTAATATTTTCTAAAAGATGTGGATCTGTTCTTTCCATCGACTCTAACCGAAATCGTTTAACTTAGATTGGGACCATCCTACGCCCATTTAAAGGTGAAGAGGTATGGCGTAGCGATGAAAACGTATGCTGATTTTCGAATTCGAAGTGCTCTTGCGACCCCTATAACAGCCCAAAATGGACATGCTTAAGATTTTCTGAAAGGTGTGGATCTATTCTTTCCATCAACCCTAACCGAAATCGTTTAACTTAGATTGGGACCATCCTACGCTCATTTAAAGGTGAAGAGGTATGGCGTAGCGATGAAAGCTTATGCTGATTTTCTAATTCAAAGTGCTCTTGCGACCCCTCTAATACCCGAAATGGACATACTTAGGATTTTCTGAAAGGTGGGGAGCTATTCTTTCCATATTGTTTAATTATTTCTAAAAGCACTTAGTGCTAACCTCTGTAAGTGTTTTCAAATTTGTTAGAATAAATATAAAAAACAAACAAGTAGCACTGTATGTTTTTGTATTGATTTGCATACACCTTATTTTTCTAAATCACTTCCGGCTGACATATTTACATACGTTTAGTAGCATTGTAAAGGTGGCTTAATTACAAATGTGTTTTAATCATCCAGAAGCCGATACAACTCTTTGGGAATTCGATAATACAGTTGAAAGCATAACGGTATGTTGAATATCATCAAAAAAAAGGCCATATTGGAAAATAGCGGCTGGAAAATTCGGATGAAGTTTCTCAGATGTCTACCTCTGTTTTTTAAAATCTATTATAATGTGCCTGACCACTGTAACAGGTTTCATCCGTCCACTGAAAAATTCCTACGGGGGTATAGGCCAGGGACAGGACTATGTTGCAGGGTTCTTCCAAGTACAATTGGTGCTACAGCATAGCCTGAAGCCTTATTGACACAGTTCCGTACGCCAAACGCTATCTTGTCAAGATGTAAGTTCCACTCTTTTGTTTGAAGTGCGTACATGAACAGCATACGTTTAGTTTGTTGGTTGATTCTCTCCACTTTGTCCGAATTTGGGTTGTAAGCTCCCTCTCTTGTTCTGTCAGTGTCTGTCTGCCCGTGGGTAACCTGCCCGTGGACTGTGTTGAGATTTTTAGCAGTGCCTCCTTTCACGAGGGGGTCTGGGTGGGGGAGCTGGGGGTGTATGTCTCCGACTTCCACCAGGAGTTCAGCTACTATTTGCCCCACCTCCCGTCCGCCTTCGTAGGTGAGCTGGTGAGCTGGTGTCTTGATTGCCATTGACATCAGGTTGGACCTGTATTTCCGCAGCTTCAGGGTCCTCTCTGTCTCTGCCGCGGGGATAAAGTACCTCCAGTTCGCGTTCAAGTCGTTAGAAATAAGTTATCCCATTGTTGTCGAAGTAGGCTTGAAGCTTGCCGGTGCACGTCAAAGGGTCTTCAGTGTGTGTATTTAGTGGGTCTTGGGGTATTCGGGAAAGAGGTGGCCGACGACCTTGCTGGGCGAGGTTTTGCAGACAAGCGGAACCCATCCTGTTTCTGGTCTCCTCTAAGGATCTCCTCCCAGTTCTCAGGAGTAAGTCAGCTAGTTATAGGCATAGGGAATGGGACTCTAGCAATGTGGGTAGGATCTTGTTTAATATTCATTTCACTGTTGGTGCCATGCACAGTCTGGATGGTTTTTCAAGGAAGGATGCTGCTGTGGTTTCCAGCTGAGTGCCGGTCACTGTTTGTTGAGGGTGCATGCCTTTAGGTTAGGCTGGACGGAGTCACCTGTCTACCAGTGTGGCACAGAGGAGGAAACTGTGGCACACTTTCTTTTGGTTTGCCATATCTGGGCAAAGTACTGGCGTTACCTGTTGTCAAACTGGGACTGTGGTCTACAAGAGGTTCTTGGTGTCTCCCCACACAATCCGGCAGCCAGTGTTTCACTGTGTCAGGTGGTGATGTTTTGTAGGCTAATCAGGAGTTTTGACTAGAGTAAGGTTTGGTTGTGGGTTAGGTGTAGATTTAGTTCTTAGATTTGAGCATATGACTTGTAGGCCCCAGGCTCAAGTAATTGAATAAAGTAAGGTGGTCTCTAATCTGATATTGTGCAACTCGCCTCTTTGTTGCACCATTGTTAAATGTTGCAGCATTGTAATATTTTGACATTGTTACCTCTATTCCTACTATCCAGTTTCTGGAAATTTTCGTGTGCAAACGAACTCTAATATACATGGACTGCTGGCCATGTTAATTATAGTCCTTGTTCAGATTCCTCAATAAGGATCTATTCACTCCCCAGTCCGCTTTAGCAAGGCGTAATAGGTTTCTTGAAGCAGTCACAACATGAGCACACAATTGACGCTCATCCTTTGACCATGTGAGCTTATTATCCAACAAGATGCCCAGATACTTCACATTGCAAGGAGGCGAGGCGCACAAGATTGGAAAAGAGCTCACTCGGATAAGATAATTAGCACGGCCGAGGCCGTGCTTATAGAGTTCGTTTGCGCACGAGAATTTCAGACAATTGGACAGGAGGAGGAGGCAGAGGCGGCGGAGCGGCTAACAATGTCAAAATGTTACAATGCTGCAACATGTAACAATAGGGTAACAATAGGCGAGGCGCACAATATCGGATTATAGCTCACCCGAACAAGATGCAACGATGGTTGGGTGCCGGGAAACTAACATTGTCGTTGTTTGAGTTAGCTAGCTCGTTGTGAAGAACCAAAATTAAATGGTCTTGATTTCGCCTTAAATCTTCAAGTTTTAAACCGTAGCGTGCGAAATCTTAAATTTTGAGGCCTCTCAAAATTGGGCGACCGAATGACTGAGTGACTTATTTACTTTTTCAATGCGGGCTTCGGGAAGCCAGTTGAATTGTTTCCGTGATTGTTTGCCATGATAGTGCAACAATCCAGAATCAACTACTCATCGAGATGACGCATGCTAAATCTAGACACACGCTAATGTGTTGCCATCATGGGACAAACCTTGGACGTAACCTGAACATAAGTATGTATTTCTAATGTTCCGTTTTTTTCGAAAACAAAAATCGGTGGACAGTGGACACGTGATAGACTAGACCGTAGCAATTAATATAATAAGGAAGCGAAAAAAGCCAACAAATTAACTGAGCAAAAAACGGCTTCGCCGTTTAGAAAAAAACATTAGAGCTCGTATCCCCATACTCACAGCCGTGAAGGTGCACGAATAAAAACGGATTAGAGTTCACTCGAACGCAACGAACTGTAACTTGAACTCCAATTCGCAAAACGTAAACCCACAAACACACACAAAATAACGCCATAAACAGCAAAACGCTAAAAAAATTGAAAGAAAAAAATGCATACACAAAATGAACACGTAATTACTCAAACGAACTAGAAATACCACTTCAAACGACCTTCAAACACAAACACAGGCAAAAAATTGCCTTAACTAGGAGTCTGCTTGTTTCACAAATTATAAATGCACTTAAAATACACATATACCCACTCACACGAAACAGATTTAATATGAAACAACAAACACAGAAAAATATTTTTTTTTAAAGTTCTGTATAATACACAAATTATGGGTGCACGCCCAAAAACCGAAACATTAAACTTTTCAAACATAAACTGGGCTTTCTTTCTGACATAGCCGTTGATCAAAAACAGTCCTTGTTCCCTGGTACTGGAGTTCAAATTATAGTTCGTTGCGTTCGAGTCAACTCTAATCCGTTTTTATTCGTGCACCTTCACGGCTGTGAGTGTGGAGATACGAGCTCTAATGTTTTTTTTCTAAACGGTAAAGCCGTTTTTTGCTCAGTTAATTTATTACGATGCTAATTGGGCGTGGGGAAAGTAACATGGTCATTGCATCTTGTATAAGTTAACATTGTCGGCTATTGTTTATTTGAGGAGCTAGTCTTTTTTTGACATTGTCGTTGCAAGATGGCGGCTAAAGTGCAGCTACTGATTTAAGAGCTTAAGAAAAGTGTATTCTAACTGATCGGCAGGTGCTGTCGGGTATTATGCCTTATTCAACTTATGCTGTAGTGAGTGGTGAGGCAGAAATAAAAGGTATTTCTAGTGAAAACTTGCATCGTTTCGGTGTTGTTGTTAAGGCGTGGTTCAGTGCAGATGTAGGATTAAATGAAAATCCTGCAGCTTCAATGCAAGTCAATAATGAACATGAGAACAATGTTTTGGGTGATGATGGTGACAGAGTTGTGGTAGTTAATGTAAACGATCCAGGTGAAGTTAGTGAAGTGGCTTTAGACCAAGTTTTGAAGATTGTACCCGATGAATCAGCCGATCATTGTTACGTAAACCGTAGAGAGATGCCTTTGATTTGTCTCAAATAGAACATGACACATCGGAAACAGATTCTTAACATATATGAAAAAGAAAAACATTAAAAATACTAGAATGCTGTATTTACAAAACTCGAGGTTCGATTCACCTTTTAGAATCGCACACGGGCTCATTTCAATTATTAAAAATCAAGAAAATCTCCTGAGGGTCTATTTTCAAGGTAGTTTTGTTTTAGTTTGGTAACTTTCATGGAATAGACAAAGCCACAGCTGTGCTGGAAGCATATAAGGAAAATCATTAAAAAAAACCATTCAAAATAACTCTTCTGTCAAAGTTGAAGTTTCTATTGACCTTTTAAAATGGCTCACAACCCTTTTTTGTACTCATTCGTTTTAATCTGGACTTTAGGAGAGAAGGGAAAAAAACTGGCACACTAGCTCCACCTGTCGGAATGTAATATATAGTTGGGGTTGATTTAGTGACCAACAAACACGAATTAAGGAAAAAAGATAAATAAGGAAACCAAGGAGAGGAGCTACAGATAGGAAAATGAACAATCGTATTCCTTTTGTGACACTCAAATGGAAAATCAACCAAGCCCATGAAGATCCCGTACAAATCAATGAAGAACAGATTAAAATATAAAACGTAACAATAGAAACAATTATCCAAATCTGAAATATCATACAGTAAAATAAGCACGCATTAATATTAATTACAAACAAAAACGTCAAGTGTGCCGTAAAAAAAGGGGGTTATATGATTGAAGTTGATTTTACTTGTTAAAATGTACACAGATAAAAATTGGTGATTTTTATTTGAAATAATCAAATGTACAATTCAGAAAATTGCATCTGTTTAAGTGCTGTTGTGCTTTACGTAACGTATATGATTGTATATGATTCTAAACAGATGCAATTTTCTGAATTGTACATTTAATTATTTCAAATAAAAGTCACCAATTTTTATCCGTGTACATTTTAACAAGTAAAATGAAACTTCAATCATATAACCCCTTTTTTTACGGCACACTTGACGTTTTTGTTTGTAATCCGTGTACCTTTTTTACGGCTATGGTGTCGCGCTATAAAGGTTTATGCATGCAGTCGATTGTTGCATGCACGAAGAATGGATCTGGAGTTTGCTGAGTGGCATTGTTCCCTAAATACAATAACAATGTAAAACAATCAAAATGACTCCGGAATGGATCGACCAAATGAAAAAGTGGTCCCTGTAAGGTTGAAGCCCAGGGAAATTTCTGGCTCTGATCATGTTTCAGATTTTCGGTAGGTGCAGTAGTTTTTTCTGAAACCGTGTCAGCCAAGAAGTACAAGAACCAGAACAACAACAAGAAGTGAACAGTTTTCAAATGTACGTGTGGCTTCCTACGTTTACTCTTGCATGGAATTGCATAAAAGTAGGTGTAAAGTTTGAAAAAGTTGCTATCTACTATCTGGCCAAGTTTGGTCGAAATATATTGAATAGAAACGGAGAAATTAATAGTTTTAGTTTTGCTGGAGAGAGGACTTCAATCATATATATACACGGATATCACACTGTATGATTATCGGAGCGAATCATAGCCTAAACCGACACCAAATTGCAAAATGTTGGTTGGTTGGTTGCTTGCACTTTTGTAGTCTGCGTAGAGCCTAAACGAAAGGTCGGATTGGACTGAAATTACGTTTACTTTCTGACATAATCTTTCAGCAAAAACAGTCCTTGTTCCCTGGTATTGGAGTTCAAATTATAGTTCGATGCGTTCGAGTGAACTATAATCTGTTTGTATTTGTGTATCTTCACAGCTGCGAGTATGGGGATACGAGCTCTAATGCTTTCGATCTTTTTTTGTTCAGTTATTTGCTACATAGCTTGATACCCAAAAAAGTATTGCTGAGCTCGAATTTGTCGTAAATCGAATAATTTTTACGGAAGAAATTAAAATTTTTCGAATTTATTGATCTAACACTCACAATTGTAAATTGGGAATCCTGAATAGTTACGGAATTCCGACGAAGCGTACGTCATGATGGTGGTAGTCAAGTGAACTTTAAACAACATGGTAAATTAAAACATCGTTGCTTCCTTATAGCTAATAACATTTTTCGACGTAACTCAATAAAATAATATTTGATTGTCGCAATTAACCACAACATGAAGGTCGCAACGATAAAAAACAAAAGGATTCCATTAACGACACACCTAAGCAACATTTGAAAAAAGAATGCTCGCAGGAATTACCTTCAGCACGGCGATAAAAGCAGCATTTATACTAGCGACTAGTTGTGCCCGTGCCCTTGCTGCGCACCCCCCGCCTCCCTCCAGGTGTTGGTCTTTGGTTTTAAATTGATCAAACCGAAGACCGAACATGTGAATGGCTCCCACATATGCCCTCTCCCCCACAATTACTTTAACCCCCAATCCCCACACTCCTACCCCTCCCGGATTCGCGTACGTGTCCCCCCCATACACGCTTGCCCGCCTCCCCCTCCCCAAAAACCTCGTAAATAAAACCCTAAAGAAAACCCTATCACTGAGAAATTCAGCATTCAGTAAGCAAGTAATCCCATGTTTAAGTTAATCCTTTGAAACAATTCACTTCGGTAGCGCGCATTGCCCGCCACACACACTTGCCCCGGCACCCTCTCCAGTATCCCCCCCCCCCCCCGAAACGCCACCCCGTGACATTTCCCCTTTGGTGCAACCCCGGAAAAGTCGCATGCGTATGTTTGACTGAAGGCTAAAAAAAGCCCTGAGAAATCCAGCATTCATTAAGCAAGTAACCCTATGTTTAAGGTTTAGGTTTATTTACAGGACATTAGCCCTATGTTTAAGTTAATCCTTTGAAACAATTCACCTCGGTACCGTGGATGGCGACATTGCTGCAAGCAACGATTGTTGCCGCCCACTTAAAAACAATTCGACTCCTTTCTGGAAGTGAACATTTAGGAAATAAATGCGCCTTTCCATCGTAACAGGCTGCCAATTTCGAGGCCCATACCAATCGTAGTTTGGTTTAAAGTCGTCTGGTTTAGTAGACACGGGTTGTTGTTTTTTTTTAGCTCAAACTCCGACAATGGCACAGTCCACGCGACTAAAACTTTGTTGGCCGCTTTGGTACCACAACAATACCAAAAAACGAACCCAAAAACGGTGCGGCAGGTCTGGTAAGTGGCGCCATCTGTTCGAAGACGTTGGAAAAGTGTCCCAACCCGAATTTGAAGGCGAATCCCGTCAACAGATGGCACTACAGGGTGGGGTACTTGATTGTACGACTGAATTGCGTGGCCGGTGACTTGGCCACCTTCTCCCTATTATATATGTAGATGGGAATCCCGAATATGAAACCTAAATGGTCATATCACAGCAAAGCGATGCAGATAAAACGAAAGTAACAGCAGATGACGTGTTTATACCACAGCACGAAACAACAACATGCCTGTGTCTAATAGTTTAAAGATTCCTCATTACCACGACGACATGTAGTCTCAATACCCTGGTGCATTAATGAATAAGCCTATGCCCTCTAACGCAGCTGCTACTTACGAAATTAAAACGGCAACTAAATATTAGGCCTAAAAGCTCAGGTAGGCCTAAGAGCTTACACATTTTCACCTACAATTGTGATTGTTACTGATCGATTATATTATTAATATGGTTTTAGATTATAATAAAGATCGCTGTTGCTGTGTGCGATAGAGGTGAGCGCCCAATATTTTCGTTGGTGATGTCAAATTTTACACCAGTGGCAGCATTGTCAGCAGCGCTGGCCCACATCTTTAGTGTCGGATGTAGCAAGAAGCTAAAAATAAGTTAACAGAAACTAAATGCTGGAGCAAACGAAAGCCTATTAAAAAAATACTATATGTAGCTTTGGCCTACTTGAAAGAAAAAAGCTAAAATAAGACAAAGGCCACAGTGTATGTCACACTGCATAGGCAAAGAGCCGAAACTTAGCCACGTGTGTATTTCTCCCAGATTTTTAAGGAGCATTAACAAATACGGTAAGTTCATTAAAATAAACACTAAATATGACTTTGAACTAAAGGTTAGTTCGCTCCACCTACAATAAGCCTAAAGCATGCTTTCTAGTATGCTGTAATTACGCAGCTTTGCAAGAAAATCATTTACCAAAGGAGCTAAATACATAATGGCCAGTTCCCATTATCTATTTGATCAGCAGACCCAACCTCTGCAACAAAATAAAAGGTAAAAAAAGAAGTAAAAAGGTAAAGTTTTTTTGATTGTTTAGCATGGAAATCAAATCGGTTTTGGTAAAATCCTACAAAAGGAAGAAAAGCAAGAGGATGGGGAGGCCAGTATTTAATTCAACTACCCATCTAAATCAACTACGTGTTGCAAAGGGGAGAAAGGGAAGAAAACGAACGAATAGGAAAGGAAGGAAAATGGGAGAGAGAGGATTGGAAGAAGGGGTAGTATTACGGGAAGAAAAATTACCTTTCCAACCGAACACCGTGGTCACCTCAGAGGCAAGTCTTAAATGACGTCATGGACAGTTATTTTTCACACGGTACGGATGGCTCAACCCAACACACTAGACTGGGAGTGGGGGAGGGGGCTACAGTGGACGGGGAATGCACATGTGTTGAGCAGTGCATCTGTTAGCCCCCCTCTCGGCATTGTAATGCCATAATAACTAAACAGATTGGGAGGGATGGGGCACGGTGCGTCTGTTACTATTAAGCAAATGATTACGCATGAACTGAACCTAAAAGGTAAGTTTTTGGTTGTTAAAATGGAGACCGAATCAGTTTTCGCAAATCCGTGCAAAACGAGAAGGGGCAGGAGGAGGGGGTGGGACAGCATGCTAACTATCCAAAATCAACTACGTGTATTAAATGGGAAAAAGAGAAGAATAGGGACGGGTTGGAGAACAGGAAGGAAGGAAAGGAGGAGGGGAGAGGGCCAAAAACTAGGAAACAACCATGTGCGAAACAATGCCCCAGGCGAAGCCGGGTACAACTGCCAGTCATCAATAAATCTCAAAACTTTAACAGAAAGACGACCAATTTGGCGACTGTGTTGACAATAAACATACAAAAATTTAAAAACTACAAAGAATTTATTTAATACATCTTCACAAGGAAGAGGCAAGTTCATGCATTTTTGTATAAACTTTAACCTTTATACCCTTTATTTTCTTATTTTGTTTGGCTAATGGGCCACTTCTTAAAGAGAGGGGTCTTGGAGGGGGGGGGGAAGGGGAGACGGAGAAATTTGGGCAGCACAATATGGTGGGAAATAAACTAGGCCTACAATCGCAAACTGCGCGAGACAGCAGCAATGGAGTGAAATATTTTAAATGAAATGCGATTTTCAAATTTATGAGTAAATAGGCAAAAAAAAGATCTCTATAGATATTGGAATATGCCTTTTGCCATAAGGCCTAGCTATTTTGTTCATAGGTATGCGTATACTGAACAGGATACATTTGTTATTTTTATGTATTTGTGGGTTGCAGCGTCGTGTTTGGGGACCAACTTTATTGAAGGTTATTTATACTAGTTTTTTTCTAGTGTTACATGTTATGCATTTATTTATTTATATTATTCTTGTTTACTATTTAACTACTGATTGTTAATGAATTGTCAATAATCTGGCTGAGTCTGATGACGTCATGATTCCTTTTAAACGTTGCACAAGGAACCTCCGATCTCATAGGTACTTTTCAGGCAATTTGCGAGGTGGTCAAGTCAACCATCACACATAATCCGGTAGGAGACCGTTTTTTAACTGCTTATCCATTTTATGCATATAAGAAGTTTTTGAAATAGAGTTGGGTGAGAAAAAGGAGCCGTCACGTCTCACTCGAGTCGTTTATTCGAACTCGGCAGGCGTATTACTTATTAGCGTCAGGTCGAACGTGCCAGAATATCAGTCGATTAACCATGAATTTTGATGAGAACACATTCGAGCAAATTGTAGACTTTAGTGTTGAACAGTTTATGATTTAATTGTTTGCAGATGAATGGTTTTACGTCCTTGACCAAGAATTTTTGCCAATTATGAATCCGTATGGAAGAGAAATTGAACCTGAATTGAACTAGGTAGTTTCACGTTTTGACAACATCGCACGGAAAACGGAGTCCATCGTTCTTCTTTGGGCGGCCACGAAACGACGAAAAAAAATGGCCTACTTTGTCCCCCTTCACCGGCTACTGTCCGATCCGAGTAAACGCATATGGACAATTCAGCTAGTCATGTCCAACAAATACCGGTTCCTGCTATTCAGGTAATAGTAAAGGCGGTAGCCTTTACTGTAAGGTTTGACCACGGTCTCCCATGTTAAAGCCGAAATTTCGATGCTTAATTTCTCCGCCGTCTTTCAAAATTTTTACCTGAAATTTGGTGTATGAGCTTTGTGGGACTTGGCCAACACGTGTACCAACTTTTATAAATTTCCGATTTGACACTTCGCAGATCTGGACTTGAGCTGGAATACTAATTTTCATTTTTGGTTTCTTGTTGTAGTAGAACTTAGCACGACAGGTTTCTGCTACGCTCTGTCCAGATCAAACTATTTGTCCTATAAAGCTGATTCTTAGCTCATTTTGCAGGTATTGCTCTGTAGATGTGGCCTTTCCATAAGGCCTTTTCTAACTGGTCAAGTGGTTCAGGGGTTAGGGAGCTCTAAACGACCAGATTGATTGTTTTACATTGGTTTAAACATTGTTTTTATGCATCAATACGAATTAGAAAGCTCCAGCTGCAAAACGTAGACTGAATCATATCAAAAACCAACACTGGTAAAAGGAGCCGCCAAGTTCCGAATGGTTCGGCCCTTCAAAGGAGTGATATCAACACCAAAACATTCGCCAAGTTAATCGCACCGTTGAATAGTTCGAAGGTTAAATGAAAACTAAAACATTGTTACTTTCGGTAGCAATGTTCAAGTTTTCATTTAAAGTCCAAATTATTATTCGGTGTGATTAGGTTGGCGAATGTTTTGTTTTGTTGATATCACTCCTTTAAGGGCCGAACCATTAGGAACTTGGCAGCTCCTTTTACTAGTTTTGGTTTTTGATATGATGTAATATATGATATTTTTTTTTTGAATTGTGAATTGACCGAACTCCACAACCGTGCAGATGTGTAATAAACTGCCACGTCAACAAGAAATTGGTTTTCAACAATTTGCTACTACTTTTTGCCTATAGGCCGAACCATTCTCAACTTAGTCACCTCTTTACAGGTTTTTGGTTTGGTTTTAATTTTGTTGTAATTTGTTTTATTTAGTTAGTTTTAATGTGTTGATATCACTCCTTTAATGGCCGAACCACTCTCAACTTGGTGGCCTCTTTACCAGTTTTTGTCTTTGTTTTTGTTTATTTTGCTTTGTTTTTACAGCTGGTTTATTTTTCGTGAATTGGACGTGAATACAATTTTTTTACAACGATGTTTAGATTTATCGTGATACACTAGTATGTGTCTAGGCACGCACGTCAGTATACACGTTCTCATCGTCCGAACTTTGGCCATCCAATGAGAGACGATGCCGACAACACTAACAATGGTTATGACAATATTTTCGTATTTACGCACCCTCCCACGCCATCCCTGTTACTTCCCCAGGCTCCAAACCATAAAAGGTATGCAGTTCGTATTGTACTGCACCCTTTCACCCAATTTCATAGCTGAAAGCCTTCCCGTTATCTCGGTATCGATGAATAATCACCCTGTGGGATTTAACATGGGGATGAGCGGAGTAGCTAGCTAGTAACACATTTTCAACGTTATTGAGGGTCAGATTTTGCATTGAAAGCAGCTTAGCTTGCATTCCTACACGAGTTAATGTTTGTCTGGTGGGTCATTGCTCTCGATTTCAACACAATTTAAGCTTTTGTTTAATCAATTTATTTTTTTCCCCCAAGTACCTGAAATGTGCCCAACTATGCTTCAAGATAAGACACTGACGCTATGGCGCCGCGCTACAATGGTTTACAACCTCGACAATTGAATTGATGTGATGTTTGTTGTGATGTTTGTTGCCTAACTCGGCGCGACACACTAGCGTATGTCTAGATATCTAAACCAAAAACAATAAATTGTAAGCAAAAAACCCGCCAAGTTTCACCATTGAACGTCTGTAATATCAAAAACGAGCCAAGTTTCCACTCATCAGACATACACCGCAACTTTAAAACTTGGCGCATTGCAAGCCTTTTTTTTCTACTTGAATAGTTCGGCTATAATCTTATCATACCAAAAACCAAAACTGGTAAAAAGTTCCGAATGGTTCGGCCCTTCAAAAGAGTGATATCGACACACCAAAACATTCGCCAAGTTAATCGCACAGCTTAATAATTGGAAGGTTAAATGAAAACTAGAACATCGCTACTTTCGGTAGCAATATTCAAGTTTAAATTTAACGTCCAAAGTATTATTCGGTGCGATTAAGTTGGCGAATGTTTTGGTGTGTTGATATCACTCCTTTGAAGGGCCGAACCACTCTCAAGTTGGTGGCCTCTTCACCAGTTTTTGGCTTTGTTTATTTTGCTTTGTTTTTAGAGTTGGATTATTTTTCGTAAATTGGACGTGAATACAATTTCTTTGGCAACGTTGTTTAGATTTACCGTGCTGCACTAGTGTGTGTCTACGCACGCACGTCAGTATACACGTTGTCATTGTCCTAACTTTGACTGTCCAATGAGAGACGATGCCCACAATACTAACAATGTTTATAACAATATTTTCGTACTTACGCGCCATCCCACGCCATCCTCGTTACACCCCAGGCTCCAAACCATAAAAGGTACGCAGTTCGTATCGTACTGCAGCCATTCGTGCAATTTCATAGCTGGAACCTTTCCCATTATCTCGGTATCGATGAATAATCACCCTATCGAAATTAACATGGGGATGAGCGGACTAGCTAGCTAGCTAGTAACTAGTAACACATTTTACAACGTTATTGAGGGTAAGATTTTGCATTGAAAGCAGCTTAGCTGGCATTCTTAACACGAGTTAATTTTTGTCAGGTGGGTCATTGCTCTTGATTTCAACACAATTTAAGCTTTTGTACTCCATTATTATTTTTTCTCAAGTACCTGAAATGTGCCCAACTATGCTTCAAGATATAAGACACTGACGCTATGGCACCGCCCTGCAATGGTTTACAACCTCGACAATTGAATTGATGTGATGTTTGTTGTGATGATTGTTGCCTAACTTGGCGCGATACACTAGCGTGTGTCTAGATTTTTTCGAATAAATATATATCCAATTGTATCGAAATAATGTTAACGATTTTTTTGTTGCAACATCTTTTGTTTGAATCAATTTACAATAAAGTTTTACAACTCGGATGGTGGTGTTTTGTTGAACTTATACTGCAGACTAGCGTGCTATACTGTAAACTATAGCTTTTAGTGTGGTGTATAACGCAATATTATTGTGAACCCCTCCTGATGTTACGAAAATCGGTACCTCCGCGATATGCTACTGAGTTTTGCAGTTCGTAAATACTTTTTTCTTAACGGAGTGACCGATTGACCGTTTCAACTTTGGTGTTGTTATTTCACTTCGGGTGCACGAAACAATAATGAAACAGCAACAAGAATAATAACAATGAAGTAGCGCTTATTTTATTTATTTATTTATTTATTTAATCACTATACGAGAGCCGAAAGGATCTGTGCATTCCATGCGCTCTACTCTACTTATTTATGCTATACTTGCTACAACGGCACCGAATAACCTTCTTGACCATAGGAAACCAGGCTCCAACTAGACCCTACTACCGTCATTCCCAAAATGCCAAACGAAATGCTTGCAGTGCGCCAAGTTTTAAAGTTGCGTTGTATGTCTGATGAATGGAAACTTGGCTCGTTTTTGATATCACAGACGTTCAATGGCTGAAACTCGGCGGGTTTTTTGCTTACAATTTATTGTTTTTGGGTTAGGTATCTAGACTTTGCTAGCTGCGCCTAACGTGATTTTTTTGTTAATTATGATGTTCTGGATTCTTTACATTTTCGGTTGTAACCTTGCTGAAGCTTTACTTATGGACTTTACAACATTTTCGGCGTTGACTTTTGTGTAGATATCAGTTGTTTTGGTAACTGATTTCACTTTATGATTTTGTGGAGTTTGGATTTTGTAAGTCAAATACTTTTTTTTAAAAGCAAAGTAGGAATAACTACTTACTCGCAGAAAGGAGCAAAGTATTAATTCTACAGAAATTGCACATTTCAGATAAAATGGTAAAAACATTTAACAACAGCAGTGAGGTTTCACGTGGACTAAACAGTACAACGACACTGCAGTATCTGAAACCTTACAGGACAGTTTATTTGTGTTCCTTTGCTGTTTTGACTTTGGATCAGTTCAACCTTACATTAAGCATCAAAAAAGTTGGTATCTAGTTTCTAATGTGGTTTTTTGATGGGTGTGACGGATTTTGTTATTTTCCAATAACAATGCAACTTATATTTAGTATGGAGGAGTTCCGCAAGCCAGGTATATACCGTGACAGCAGGTCATTTGGTGGTTTCTTTACGTTTATGGTTGCCAGGTTTTATTGAAGCTTTACACTTGGTTATTTTCGGCAATGATTATTGTTTAGGTATTAGTTGTTGTGGTGATTTTATGATTGTCTCCGTTTTATAAATGTTTTATTTTCTAGTCGAATAATTTCTTTTAATGCAAACTAAAAATAACCAATTACTCGCAAAAAGGAGCCAAGTATTAATTCTACACATTTCAGATCTAGACACACGCTAGTGTGTCGCCGTCAAGTAACAGTAGATCATCCCATTGTAGACATCCGATTGTTAAAAATTTATCGTTAATGATAAAAAGGCGGCTCACTAGCAGACATGTGTCTGTTAACTGAAAGCAACTGAAAGCTTATTTTGGTATGTTGAGGATAAATCCCAATGCGACAGAAATGTTTCAAATTGTGAAAAATGTTAGGGGAAGGGTCAGATATTAAGAAAAACTAAAATTTAAAGCGTGAGTGTCCACCAATCATAGAGAAAAAGATGAGTCAATAACGTTGTTTTTATGTTCTAGACACACGCTAGTGTGTCGCCGCCAAGTAACAGTAGATCATCCCATTGTAGACATTCGATTGTTAAAAATTTATTGTTAATGACAAAAAGGCGGCTCACTAGCAGACATGTGTCCGTTAACTGAAAGCAACTGAAAGCTTATTTTGGTAAGTTGAGGATAAATCCCAATGCGACAGAAATGTTTCAAATTGTGGAAAATGTAAGGGGAAGGGTCAGAGATTAAGAAAAACCAAAATTTAAAGGATGAGTGTCCACCAATCATAAAGAAAAAGAAGCGTCAATAACGTTGTTTTTATGTTACTGTCTAGCTAGTCAGCTAATAAGATTTTTCCCATGTTAAATCCCATAGACTTTTTGCTCATGGTTAGCGCAAAATTGAGAAGGCCTACGTACCTGAACTTTTGCACACGGATACATGGTGATCTGAGGATGGTCTTTTTGTTGGTTTGGGGGTTGTAGGGGTCAGGACAAATGCGTGGGAGGGTTTTGAAATTCGCAACCAGCGAATTTAAATTTCGTTTCTCTTCCAAGTTGCAACCAAAGTTTTAAGCAACAATGGCTTGAACAATTAAGACTGGTCCTTAGATTTATTGTAAAAGCCTGGACGAACTAAAAACTGAACTGTAACGAAGGACAAAACAAAGAAACATTAACGTTGCCGTGGATTGCGTAAGAATAAAGGGATGCACGTTAGATGATGGTTACGCAACAATACCAGCATACACGAGCTAATGGGTTTTTTGTTAATAATTCCCCCAAAAAAATGCTTCGCGTTCTACTGTTTTAGTAACAGCGACCTTCGGAGGTTTCTGCATGACTAAATGTGAACGAAATCTTGAAAAATTAAGGGGAAGTTCCAGGGATAAACAAAACAACTTTAGAGGATGCGCTGATTGAGTGAGCGAAGCGAACGAAATCAACGATTGTTAGTCAGTGTGTGCAAAAATGGGATTGAAGCATCTTAAACAGACGGTGTAACCTTATGTACGTTCACAGTCCTATGAAAGTTGTAATATCCACCCAAAACCAAAACTGGTAGAAAAACTCGCCAAGTTTCCAAAAACGGTCGGCCTTTGAAGGTAGTGATATCATTCCACCAGGGAAAGGCCGCCAAGGTTAATCCTATTGGCCAAGTTAATCGCACCGAATAATACTTTGGACGTTAAATGAAAACTTGAAGATTGCTACCGCCAGTAGCAATCTTCTAGTTTTCATTTATCTTTCGAACTATTAGTAGGTGCGATTAACTTGGCTAATAGGATTAACCTTGACGGCCTTTCTCTGGTGGAATGATATCACTACCTTCAAAGGCCGACCGTTTTTGGAAACTTAACGGGTTTTTCTACCAGTTTTGGTTTTGGGTGGATAAATAATACTCATGTTGGTTGTTTGTTGACTGTTTGTTTATGGGTATGGGAAATTTTCTTTAACAACAAAAATTTAACTTACTAGTTAGTATGGAGGAGTACCGCTGCGCCGATATGTGGCATTATTGTACGTCATTTCCGGTGAAGCGCTTAACATGCACCTTCAAATACACGTGGTACGCGACCGACACAATGCTATTACAACACCAAACAATACTTTTAGGGTTACGAACAATACTTTAACAATCCATAGTCCCCCAACGCGCCAGTTAGTTCACTAATCCAATGACCCTACATTCCCAAACCACCAAAGGTATGTAGAATTAATGTTGCCCAATGCTCACAGCAACTTTCATTTCAAAATGTCTTCTGAGTCGTTCACCATCGGCTTCTTAAATTCTATGGAAATTAACATGACTTCCGGGCCATGTGCACGAGCAGTGCATAGCGGTAGTACGGACGCATGGAGCCCCGACATTTTTCCTGTTCGATGACGGATTTGGAAGGCACCGCTACACGTTAAATAAAGACAGAATTCCAAATTCATTCTACGATCACTTTCGCTAGAAAAAAAAATATAGAGAGCTTTATCTTTCGTCTGTTAAGGTAATTTTGCTGGAGAAGAAAATAAGAAATTGGCTGGTCATTCGTAGCTCATATTCTGAAATCGCGCAATTTTCTTTACTTACATAGTAAAAATTTCTGCTTAAGCATATTTCGTATAATTTCACATTCTTTACAGCGAATTTAAAAAAAAATATTTACTTCAATACTTTGATTTCAAATGCAAAAGTGTTAAATTCAAGTGCAAGTACGTTAAATCCAAAGACAAGATCGTTAATTTGAAATCCACTAACAATTAAATTGTAACACAAAAATGTTAAATCCAAGTACAAACGTGTCAAATTGACGTGCAAAAGCGTTAAACCATAGTTCAAAACTCGTAACCAAAAATAACACGTATTATGTTTGAATAAAGAATGCTCTTCCTAACCCCTTCCCGACAAAGAAAGCTACCAAACGAGAGACTTCTTCCTCTCCCCTCAATTCTGCCAAAAATTATACTTTTCACAAGAGGAAGAGGATTATATCTAGCATCCGGTAAGAGGCAGTGGTGGTGCTTTTTTTTCCTCCATACCTTCTTTTTTCCCTACAGTGCTCCTTGCAACTAACCTAGTTACTGGCTCCACCATAGAGTTATGCACAATAATACTACGTCATGTCACTATCCTATAGAGCGCAGGCACGAGTGTTTTTTTTCTTAGCGCATGAAACTGTTCTTGGAGCCGATGACCATATCAGACCGAAATCCATTCAGACAATCGCCTCTAAAGTAAACTTAGGGGCCGTTCAGAGACGTGCCACGACTAAAAACATGAATCAAAAGACTTCTACCTAGTGTACAACATTTCCAGTCTGAATGTGGCTGAGTGTATTAATACCAAGGGTTGAGTGGCCCCACTACCACCACTAGCTCCACCAACAGCGACACTAGTTGCACATGTTTCAGCGTCTGAACAAAGTTAGCAATGATTTTACAGTATTGCTACAATAACATCCACCGCATAATATTAATATTCAAGGTGGAATAATGTACGTTTGTGTGGATCAAAATCTTAAAGGGATAAACCTTCCAGCGCCATTTTTCTCGATCCTCCTCATCAAGTACGGCCCCAAAGGTCTATTTACTTACCCTTAGTCTTTCCCTTGCTAAACATTCGTTTTAAAATGTGGCGTCTAGGAGAATTTCTATTGAATATTGGGGAACTTTATTTACGTTCTTCCAGAACGTATACGATGCTTTGCGTGCCTACGATGACGTTGAAGTTTTATCTATGTGTGCGCAGTACTAATTTTAATCGTTTGCTAGTAATTAGCAAGTAATTACTTGCTAATTAATTGCTAGTAATAAGTATCAGCAATACGAGAAGGGAATCAGGCTTCCCTATATAAACTCTACAGGAAATTAACCTCAACCTCACGGGCTCTGCCTCCCCTTAAGGATGGAGACTTCTTCATAACTGATAAGACATTAAAAGCAAATTTACTAAGTAATACTTTCGCCTCAAATATGATTGTTGATGATGGAAATCTTCCCACCCTAGATCAAGGAGTGTCCAGTATGACCGCCACGTATCCTCAGGTTAACTTTCCACCCCACGTTGTTCTTCGAGCTCTTTCTAGGCTCAAACCAAGTAAGTCCTGCGGACCAGATGGAATCTCGGCATTTGTATTAAAGGAAGTAGCCAGTGTTATTTGCTACCCGCTATCTACTCTGTTTTCGCGTTCTTTTGCCCTTGGAGTATTGCCCAAGGCCTGGTGCACTGCAAATGTGGTACCTGTTTTTAAAAAGGGTTCCCACTCCGATCCCCAAAATTATAGACCAATTGCTCTTACATGTGTTACATGTAAGGTAATGGAGTCTGTTATTCGTGACACACTTCTTCAATTTCTTGGGGATAATTGCATAATTGCTCAAGACCAGTATGGGTTCCTAGCCCAGAGATCTACTACTCATCAATTATTAATGGTCCTCGATAGATGGACCAGTGCCCTCGATATCGGTATTCGAACTGATAATATCTACTTTGATTTCAGAAAAGCTTTTGAATCCGTAGTCCATCAGAAATTACTATTGAAGATAAGTAGCTGCGGTATCACTGGGAAATTATACAAATGGCTGTCGGCCTTTTTATCTAACCGGAATCAGCGGGTCATCATTGAATATACGGTTTCGTCATGGGTTCCAGTACCATGTGGTGTTCCTCAGGGTTCAGTTTTGGGACCACTACTTTTCTTAATCTACATTAATGATTTAAATCTTTCAACTACAGATACCTTCGGCTTCAAATTCGCGGATGATCTCAAAATTGGCACGGAAAATTTAACCTTGTCTAGATCACAGGATCTACAGTCACAGATTCAAAAAGTGGTTGAATGGTCAACACTTTGGCAACTACCGTTAGCTGTTCAAAAGTGTGTCACTTTCCAGGTGGGAAATTTTACCAGAGTTAATAAGTATAATCGTGAAAACGTGCTTCTTCCAACAGTTAATGAGATAAGGGACCTTGGGATCTGGTTCACTAGTAACTTAAAATCATCTACTCACTGTAAAAAGGTCTGCGACTCTGCTAATCGTCGTTCAGCTATTGTAAATCGATGTTTTATCTCTGGAAATTCTGTTACCAAGGTATGGGCTTTTAAGGTATTTGTTCGTCCCCTGCTGGAAGATGCTACGCCAGTCTGGTCCCCATACCTGGTCCAGGACATTGATCGTCTCGAAAAGGTTCAGCGGAGGTTCACCAAGGGACTACCGGGCCTTCGGGAGGTCCCTTATGAAGAGCGATTGGAAAGGGTGGGCCTTAAACTGCTCGAGTTAAGAAGAATCAAATTCGATTTAATTCTAACGTACAAGATCCTTCACGGTCTTATTGCCATTGACCTCCCCTTTTTTGATTTGGCGCAACGTGGAATTAATACGAGGGGCCACAAATGGAAACTTTCAACTCCTGTAGCACATTTAGACTGTCGCCAGAACTTCTTTTCGGTCAGGGTGGTAAGGCCTTGGAATTCCCTCAGTGATGAAACAGTGTCTGCATCCAGTGTTGCTAGATTTAGTGGACTGCTGCATACTAACGATTTGAAAAAATTCCTAAAACGTCCACTACCAGTGGCCAATGGTTGATTCTTGCTCAAATAAATTGGGAGCAATATAAGCGGACTCCCGTCCCTTTTGTTATCCCTCCACTTTACTAGTGGAAAATGTTATTATTATTATTATATTATTATTATTATAATTACTATGAGATCAAAAATCTAAAAGACTAACGCAGTAAAAATTAAAATTAATTATTCCAATAGATCGCCGAAGCAAAATTATAAGACACTAGCCTAGAAAAGTATACATTGTGATGCTAAAATACGGGAATCATTCCGGTTTGTGACGACACAATCTTTAATGTGATTCTGTTTCGTGTACTATTCCCAAAGCCAACCGAGACAGCAGCGTCTTTCCTCGCTGAGAGGAACGCAGACCACCCCAGCCGACCTTGGCGCTGTAACTGCGCGGATGGCGATCTGCGCATAGCTGTTATAAGGCATGCGGAATGTTATGAGGCAGGCCGGGTGTCTCTTTAATCTCTAATTAAACAAGAATTTTAAAAAATACAATAACTACTTATGCTAAAAAACTCATGAGCCCACGGCTCATAGTGGGTAACAGTGTGTTGGGACAGGGAAAGCAGCAGTTGAAGATCGGACGACACAATCGCTCCGCGTGGAGGTCATCATAGCTAATGCTCCGATTCCGCTCTTATTATTAAAAGCAACATAGGTTCCAGTAATACAAATCTACTAAATAGGTCTGACCATTCAGGCATGCAATACGACCACGGTCGATTTTTTGGGTAGGGGGAGGGAGTGGGGGACACAACCACCATCCCCCACCACACTCAAGAAAAATTCTCATTCTGAAAAATGGACCTCAGTCGGCAAAACTAACGATTTATAAAATAAAATGTAAATTAATAAAAAAAAAATAATAATATTTTGGCACAGCTTGGGGTAAAAGACAATTGCCCTTAAATCCGTTGAACCCCAGTCTAGATCTTTAGGGAATGGGCTGCCCCCATCGCCACTACGTTACCGGATGCCAGATGAAAACTTTAACTGCACAGACTAACAAACCACCCCTGTCTGTTGAGGGGAGAGAAAGAAGTCTCACATTTGGTACCATTCTTTGTTAGGGGGTGGGGAGGCAGTGGGTTAGGATGAGCAATCCTGTATATTGCATTCTTTATTCAAACATAACGCGTGTTAGTTTTTAAGTTAAGTATAAAAGTGCGCGGTTCAAAACGAGTTACATTAATGAGCAGCCAATTTCTAATTTTCTTCTACAGCTAAATTATCTTAACAAATAAAAGACAAAGTTCTCTATTTTTTATTTTTCTATCGAAAGTGATCGTAAAATGAATTTGGAATTCTGCCTTTACTTAACGTGTAGCGCTGCGTTCCAAATCCGTCATCGTACCGTGAAAATATCGGGGCTCCTCCGTACTACAGGTAATCTCCTAGTACGCAGTTTCCCGTTGCTCGTTAAGCGGATTCCATGCAGAAGTAGATAAGTTAGGCACAAATCTGCCTTAAACATACGTAGTTCGAGTGTTTCAAATCCCAATCTATTCAAGCGCTTATTATATGACAGGTTTTAAAACCAATCAATGATTTTGTAAAACTAGGCTGTGCGGACTCGATTAGGTCGATGTCCTTAAGCAAGTACAGGGACCATACCGGGCTCGTATATTCCAGGTCTTACATAGACCTTGAATGCCCAAATCAGTGTTTTTGGGTAACCAGGACGGAAGACTTTTTTTTTTATTATTGCCGCTCTTTGTCTAGCCGCCAGTACGATTTTACTACAATGGGTAACTAAACATCAGATCTTTTGTAAACAAAATGCCCATGTCGCGCACAATGTGCGTTTCGGTTAGTCTCTTGCAGTCAGACAAAAGTAGTCCATTGAAATATTATTTCTTCCCAAATGAAAACCTCACATTTGTGTTCAGCCAAGTAGAGATTCCACTTAAGGGGCTACGCATGCAGGTTACGCAGTTCAGTTTGCAATGAAGTATGGGTGTCATCATCCACGGCAATGCCAAATTGGTTTACATCGTCAGCAAACTTTTTCAAAATAATATTTTTATTTGAAAATATCAGATCATTAACGAATATGATAAAAATAAAGGTCCTAAAACCGATTGCTTGGGGGACTCCACTAGTAACAGGAATGGTAACTGAATTTTCTCCCTCCAGCTCAACCCAATGGGTTCCACCAGTCAAAAACTCAGTGAGCCAAGCAACTAGGTCACTTCTAAATCCGATCCCTTCCGACTTTAGCAACAGTCCTCTATGGTCAACCGAATCGAAAGCCTTGGCATAATTCAAATAAATCGCATCAACCGGAATGCCTGGTCGATTACCGAAGTCCAAAAATCAAGTGAACATAAGAGCTGTGTACAAGTTGATCGACTTTTTACGAACCCGAATTGGTTACCATGAAGTAGTTTATTTTCATCAATATATTCCAGCACTTCATTTTTTATAATTGTTTCAATAACTTTACAACAAACACAAGTAAGAACGATTGGTCGTTAATTAAAAGGATTTGATGGTTCGCCCTTTTTGTAAATTGGGGATATTTTCCCAATTCCCACAGTTTAGGAAATTTGCCCGTTTTAAGGGAAAGTTCCCCAATCGATGAAAGAGGTGTACAGATTTTTAAAAACCAAAACAGGTAAAAGGGGTCGCTAAGTTCCGACATCTACGGTTCGGCCCTTCAAAGAAGTGATATCACACACACCAAAACATTCGCCAAGTTAATAGCACCGCTTAATAGTTCATCAAAGTTCATCAAAGGTTCATCAAAGTTCATCAAAGGTTATTAATGAAAACTAGAACATTGCTACTTTCGGTGCTGACCGTAACATAATGGGTGGAAGGTGCAAGGACTTCGGGTGCTGAAGAGGATGCACCATGTGGCAAGAAAACCGGTGAAAGCAAGGCTTGGTCACTCCGACATGTGCGTGCAGGTTTTACGTTTGGTGTTTTTCATTCAAGATGCAACCTGGAACCAGTGCCTAATATGTGCTAATCTGTGTATAGTCTTCTAGGTATGCAGTCACGCATTTGTCCTTCCACGCATCTGTCCTGACTCCTACAAGCCCCGAACCAACAAGAGGAAAATGCTTTGATCACCATGCATTCTTGTGTAAACTTTCAACTGGTTAGGCCTTCCCA
Source organism: Lithobius niger (assembly GCA_023313725.1). Classification (NCBI taxonomy): domain Eukaryota; kingdom Metazoa; phylum Arthropoda; class Chilopoda; order Lithobiomorpha; family Lithobiidae; genus Lithobius; species Lithobius niger. The sequence continues at coordinate 99,808 of JAHWFP010147073.1, forward strand.
ATTTTTAGATAGACACACGCTAGCTGTTACCGCCAAGTTGATGCTTCATTGTTGTAATGTTGTTGCATGAAGGCGGCAAGCGCAAGCATGCGTCTTTATCGGAAGCAACAGTTTTATGGACTACAACGAGTAGCTGGATAAATACTTGCATGCGACAAAAACGACTGCACATCTGCTGCACAATCAGGCAATGCTTCCCAATAATATCGGGCAACAGTTTTGGCTCGTTGGACGACTCTTTTGTCGTGGAATCTAATCTACGAAGCAAGACGAACTTGAGACTAATATAAAATAGAGGGGTTTTTACTTCTAACTTAAAACAGACCGAACAAGTCAGGCTTGCTCTTACAGTCGTTTTTCTAACAGTACAGATTGTTTACGCTAAAAAACAAAGGAAACAAAGAAACTGCGAGCAGCATTGTTGCTGCTCGAAGGAAACTACATTGTCACGACATTGTTAAACTTAACAATCCGTGACATTCCCACGACCGACAAGTCGCAAATTTCTACAGCCTGTAAGCTTAAACACTATCACTAATGTTCAACTCGTGTTCCAAAGGATATATTAGTTGGATCGGTCGGCGCACTTCGTGTCCATTACTTCTTTTTAATAAACAACTACGAATTTCTCCGTCACGTCCTAATTGTACTGCTTTAACTCTCGCCATCTTCCACATGTGACGTGGGTGTCGGAGTTCGTGAATTAAAACCACGTCTCCTGGCTTAATTATTGCTCTCTTGCCTACGTTTCGTCGCTGTTGTAAGTTTTTTAGATCCAGTAAGTATTCGGTTTTCCATCTTCTCCAAAAATGTTCCAGCAATCGTTGCCGATGTTTCCAATTGCGAGTAAAATCTTTATCCACCTTGCACTGACTGAATGCTTCACCCTCCCCACAGCAATTAATGAGTCAGGGCTGCAATTTAAAAAATGCGCTGGAGTTAAGGGTTCTTCTGTTTGAGGTTCGTCTGAAACGTGCGAAATTGGTCGCTGATTTACGACGATTTCAATTTCGGCTAAAATAGTTGTTAATTCATCTGTCGAAACACACGCATTACCAAGAACCTTTCTTAGGCAACGTTTCACAGTTTGAATCATACGTTCCCAAAATTCCCCCCACCAGGCTGCCTTTTCGGCTATAAACTTCCATTCCACTCGTTGTTTTACGCAGAACTCATTCACCAAGGGGTTGGTAATTAGTTCCCATATCCAGGCTAATTCCATATTAGCTCGTTTAAATGCTTTAGCATTGTCTGAATAAATCAATGCACTTACTCCTCTTCTGGCGAAAAACCGTCTTAGTGCTCGCAAAAATGCTTCTGCAGTTAGGTCAGGAACAAGCTCTAAATGGATGGCTCGTGTAACTGCACACGTGAATAAAGTAATATATGCTTTAGATTGTTTTCCTGTCTCCCTCACAAAAACGGGCCCAGCAAAATCAATTCCGGTTGTAAAAAACGGTGGTGCTGGTGTCAGTCTCTCCTTTGGTAAATTTGCTTCGATGCAGCTCAAAGGTTTTACCTTCAACTTCTGGCAAATGAAACACAGCTTTAAGGTTTTCTTGATAAATTGTCTTGCTTTCACTAACCAATACTTTTCCCGTAGCTTTGCCAAGGTTCGCACGACACCTCCATGAAAAACTTTTTCATGACACTCTAAAACCAAAAGTTGTGCAAATCTGGTTTTACTTGGTAACAAAACGGGATGTTTTTCATTTACAGGTAGGTTTGATTCGTGTAAACGTCCTCCCATACGCATGACACCTAGCTCGTCTAGAAAAGGATTAAGGTTTGCTAAATTTGACTCCTTGGTATCAATCAAATCATCCTTTTTCAAAGCATAAATTTCTGACTGATAACATGTCGTTTGTGTCTGACGAATTAAATATGTCATTGAATCGTTGAGCTCTGTCACAGTTAAATTGTCTGGATTGCCACTAACTTGTCCTTTGAAAATCGATGCTGCACGTAGAACCCATGCAGTCACTCGTACGGCTTTTTCTAAGTGTCCATACCTCTGTAAGTCTATCAGCTCTTCCAAAATAACTGTTACACCAACGATCACCTTTTCTTCGTCTTCAATTTGGCCTTGAACTAAACTTTGACTTCCATCAGACTCTTCTGGCCATTCATGTTCCTTTTTCAACAACCACTCTGGGCCTTTCCACCATTGTGTCTTGCTGAGTAGCTTTTTTAGGGTTTCTCCTCTTGAAATCAAATCCGCTGGATTTTCTTTACTGGGGCAATATCGCCAGTCTTCAATTTTGGTCAAACGTCGTATTTCTGCGACTCGGTTTTGTACGAAAACTTTCCACTTCTTGGTTATCCCTCAAATCCATTTCAGTACCACTTGAGAATCGCTCCAGAATGTGTAGGATATTCCTGTGAACTCTTGACGTTGAGCAAGGAATGCAGAAAGTCTGGCTCCTATTGTGGCACTCATTAGTTCCAACCTTGATAAACTAATTTGCTTTATGGGTGCTACACGACCTTTGCAGATAAGAAGACTAGTGCTGACTTCCTCTTGACTCGCCATCCTAAGGTAGATAACTGTGCCGTAGGCCCTTTCTGACGAATCACTAAATACGTGTATCTGTCTTTTATCTTTTAGCTCATTATTTAAACTGATGTAGCGTGGCAACTTGATTTTGTCTAACTGTTGAATGTCATTACACCAGCTTTTCCAGTTGAGGTTCAGATCTACTGGCAATTCTTGATCCCATGCAAACTTCTGTTTCCACAGGTCTTGAAAGAAACATCTTGCCTTCATGACAACTGGGGCTATGTAACCTAAAGGGTCATAAACTTGAGCCGCATGTTTTAAAACAAGTCTTTTGGTGACGTTTGTACACGTATTTAGCTTCTCTAAACCTGTAACAGGCAGCATTATTTCATCCAGTTTTGGATCCCACCTTAAACCCAAAAGTTTTGTTACGTTTTGATTTGGTTGTACGTTCAACTCTTGCAACGTATTATTTCGGACCTCTTCGCTTTTCCACTTTTCAAAAAGATTGGTGCTGTTGGTTAACCACTTCTTCATCTTCATACCCGCACCCTGAAGCATAGCTTGCATGTTTTCTTTAGTTGTATCCGCGTTTTTCTCACAGTCTGCTCCTGCGATTAAATCATCAACATAAATGTTCTCGTTCAGTAGTTTACTTTCATTAGGGTAAATGTTAGCTTCTTTTTCAGCATGCAAACGTATAGTTGCGGCTAACAAATACGGACTGCAAGTAGCACCAAATAACACTTTGGTCATTCTGAAAACTTTCAACTTCACCTTGTCACCAATTTTCCAACTAGGGTCAACCCATAAAAATCGAGTTGCATCTCTGTCTTCCCCTGCAAGGCTAACTTGAAGGAATGCTTTTTCTATGTCGGCAGTTAATGCTATCTTCTGCATGCGAAATACAAGTAGCAAATGTAAAAGCTCTGGATTTAAATTTGGTCCTTGCCAGAGACATTCATTGAGAGATTCCTCGGTTTTCTTATGTGCAGAGGCATCAAAGACAATTCTAACTTTCGTAGTTACCCTGTCTTCACGTACTATGGCATGATGCGGTATGTAGTAAACCTTTTCTCCAACTTCCTGTCCAGCACAAACCTCTTCTGCTTGACCTTGTTGCATGTAAGCTTCAATAGCAGCTTTATACTGAAGAAAGAAATCTGGGTCATTTTCAAAACGGCGAATCAATCCCATCATCCTCTCTCTAGCCATCGTCCAATTCGTTCCAAGTCGGTTTACATCAGTCTTCCAAGGTAATCTTACACAGTACCTCCCTTCCTTGACTTTAGTGGTAGCTTTAAACAACTTGTGAACTTCGTCATCTTCTACTCGTTTCAGTTGTTCCACTGCCGAGTCTTTGATCCCGATTGCTTCTAAAGACCATAACTTTTCAGCCCATTCTTCTTGTTTTGTTTCTTGAACTGTGCAGTGAAGGACAGTTGCTTTGTCCTCTTGACTAATCCTTCCTTCTATGGACCAACCAAATAAACTTTGCATCACTACAGCTGATTCGTTCAGTCTTCTATATTGACCTGTGACAATGGTCCAAAAAATGTCTTGTCCGACAAGAATGTCGATTGCTGTTGTAGATTCATCTACGTCCTCTGTAGCTGCATCTTGCTCTAACCCGACTTCTTGCAGTAAACGAGCGGTTTCCTTTGGGCTCAATGATTCCACAGGACCGCAAATCGAGTTAATTTCAATAAGCTCTACAGTTTTCTCACTCTCATCGTACAGACTTCTTAAAGTTAATTTAACTAGGTTGTAATCGTGCTCTTCTTTTCTCCCTCCGATTCCACTCACGGTTAAGTGCTCCTTCTTAATTCTTTCTGCTCCAATGCGCTTTGAAGTGTGAACATGTATAAAACTCCGTTGGCTTCCATTGTCCAGAACACACCTAACTTTGCATCTTCCCAAGCTTCCTTCAGCCCACGCCCAGATAATCTGCAACTGAGTTAACTTTGCTTGAGTTGTACTCGATACACACGCTTGTAGGGATACTTTTGCTGTAGGAGTCTTTCTTTTATGCCAGAACTTGAAGTCTTACGAAAGCATATCTGTGTATGATGACGTCCATTGCATTTTCGGCATAAAGTTGTGCTTCGGCAGTCTTTGGCCATGTGCTTTTTTCCTAAGCACACGAAACAACAGCCACTTTTCATGATTCTGGCCTTTTTCTCGTTCACAGATAAAGACATTTTACATGCTGAACTTTTGTGATCATCTTTTGCACAAAAAATGCATCCACTCCCATTTGTAAATACAGGCTTTGTATGACTTTCAACTCGTGCATGTAACAACGCTGTTGATGGCAAAGGGGTTTCTTCTATAATCTTATTGACTGATTTGGATTCACTTCCCTTTATGTCCTTACGAATGAACAATAAGTCTTCTTTTCCTTCTACTTCGGCTTTTAGCTTTTCCAGTAGTGTCTCTAAGTCGTACAGTTCTAAACGTGATGTAGCTTTACGTCTCCAGTCAACTAGTAGTTCTTCAGGCACTAACCGCATGACTACAGGGCACAGAAGGCATCCATAACTATCTGATGTTATCCCAAGTGCTTCCAGTCCCTTTACATGGCAGACACACTCGTCATATAAACGTCTTAAAGCTCTAGGGTCTACCGTATTCTCCTTTACTGCCGTCATCTTGAGAAGTTTCGCCATGTGATAGTGAATTACAAGCTCTGGTTGTCCAAACCTGTCTTTCAAAGTGTCAATAGCACCGCTGTAATTCGCACTGGTCATTAATAATCCTGCAATGGCATCCAATGCTGATCCCTCTAACATCGACCGCAAATAGCTAAATTTTGAGACATCGTCCAAAGTTTTGTTTAGGTGTACGGCTTGTTGGAACTGTTGTTTACGCTAAAAAACAAAGGAAACAAAGAAACTGCGAGCAGCATTGTTGCTGCTCGAAGGAAACTACATTGTCACGACATTGTTAAACTTAACAATCCGTGACATCTTTCTGGGAAAAACTTGTTCCCAAAGATAGTTGATTTTCTGTTACTGACTCGTAAGCTCTAGCTAGTTAGCTAGCTACTAGTGGCTCGGAAGTCATGTTAATTTCCGTAGACTTTAAGAAGCCGATTGTGAACGACCCAGGATACCTTATGAAATGAAAGTTCCTGTGAGCATTGGGCGACATTAATTATACATACTTTTGGTGGTTTGGGAATGGAGGGTCCTTGGGTTAGTGAGCTAACTGGCGCGTTGGGAGCGCTAAGTATTGTTCGCAATCTTAAGAGTGTATTTGTTCGGTATTGTTATAAGCATTGTGTGGGTCGCGCATCTCGTGTATTTGCAGGTGCATGGTAAGCGCTGGTCGGTTTACCGGCAATGACGTACTGTAATGCCACATATGGGCCTAGATGTATTGTTATTGGTAAAGAAAACTCGCTGTACCCATAAACAAACAGTCAACAAACAAACAACGTGAGTATTATCTAGCTGAAATGTGTAGAATTAATACTTGGCTTCTCTTTGCGAGAAATTATTTTTAGTTTGCATTAAAGGAAATTAATCGACTATGTTGAAAATTAAAAAAAAAAACTATCAATCATAAAATCACTTACCACAAGAAACTGATACCTAAACAAGAATCATCGCCGAAAATAACCAAGCGTAAAGCTTCAACAAAACCTGGCAACCAAAAACGTAAAGAAACCACCACATGATCTGGTGTCTGGCTTGGGGAACTCCTCCATACTAAATACAAGTTGTATTGTTACTGGACATTAACAAAATCCGTCAAACCAACTCGTTTGATGATGAATGTGATGTTGAACTAATCCGAAGTTAAAACAGCAAAGGAACACAAATAAACTTTCATGTAAGGTTTCGTATACTGCAGTGTTGTTGTGCTGTTTAGTCCACGTGAAACCTTACTGCTGTAGTCAAATGTTTTTACCATATTATCTGAAATGTGCAATTTCGGTAGAATTGCTATACTTTCTGCGAGTAAGTAGTTATTCCTGGTTTTCTTTCAAAGAAAGTATTCGACTTACAAAATCTCAAAACCACAAAATCATAAAATCAAACCAGTTAACAAAATAACTGATATCTAAACAAAAGTCAATACCGATATGTTGTCAAGTTCAGAAGTAAAGCTTCAGCAAGGTTACAACCAAAAATGTAAAAAATCCAGAACATCATAAATAACAAAATAATCACGTTAGGAGCAGCTAGCTACCAAAAATAAATTGTAAGCAAAAAACCCGCCCAGTTTCAACCATTGAACGTCTGCGATATCAAAAACGAGCCTAGTTTCCACGCATCAGACATAACGCAACTATAAAACCTGGCGCAATGCACGCATTTCATTTGGAAGACCTAAGATGCACATCCAGCCCCAAGATAATCGCTAGTTCATTGTTGTTGTTTCATTATTGTTTCGCGCACACGAAGCGAAATTACAGATCAGAGTAGATACGACAATCCGACAATCAATCTGATCCCGGTTAATAAAAACTATTTGCGACTGCTAAAAACTCAGTAGCAAATCGTGGAGGTTCCGATTTTCGTAACGTCAAGAAGGGTTCACAAATAATACTCTGTTATACGCCACACTTAATGCTAGAGTTTTATTTAGAGTATAGCACGCTTCTGCTGTACTTCAACGAAACGCCACCGTCAGAATTGTAAAAAATTATTGTAAATTGGTTATGCGCAATTCAAACAAAAGATATTGCAACAAAAATATTTTAACATTATTTCGACAAAATTCACTGTATATACATATATATATTCGAAAAAATAAGACATAGCCGAACTATTCAAGTCAAAAGAAAAAAAGTACCAATGCATCAAGTTTTCAAATTGTGTCTGTGTCGTATGTCTTATGAGTCGAAACTTGACTCGTTGTTGATATCAGAGACGTTCAATGGCTAAAATTGGCGGGTGTTTTGCTTACAATTTATTATTTTTGGATTAGATGGTTTTAACATGGGAAAACCGTTACTAACTAGTCACTAACTAGCTAGCAAGCTTGCTACTTAGTTTGTCAGTGTCATTAAAACAACCTTATTGCTGCGTCTTTCTCTGTATTAATGGTTGACACTCATCCTTTAAATTTTGGTTTTTCTTTACCCCTGCGCCTTCCCATTACATTTTCCACAATTTTTGAAAGATTTCGACCGCATTGATATTTATCAACATGACAAAATATGGTTTTAGTTTCTTAAATTAACAGACACATGTCTACTAGTGAGGCTGACTCTAGTAGTTAGTAGGTACCCAAGTGATCGTTAATGTGGTGTCCTGTAGGGTCTCCTAACTGAAATCAATGCTAACTTTGGGTGGACCTAACTTTATCCGGGGTTAGTATAGGATGTTGTGTGCAATTTAGTATGGAGAATGGGTTGTGCAGACTTTAGTATGGTGTCCAACTGGCTGTCGAACAAAAACAGGCTATGGAGAAGCCTAATTTGTGATAGCCGTAATGCTTTTAATGTCGAGTTTAAAATGAATGAAAGGCTCCATCATTATTCGTAATGTTAAACTCATTCAGTAAACAAGAAACTTGACACTCTCTATTATTTTTATAAAGTATTCTTTTAAAGTAAATGTACTTACCACATATCTTAAAACTTAGTAAGGGAAGGGGCTCTAGCCCAGAAAGGAAAAGAAATGTACTTTATTGGGAAAACCAAAAAAGGAAAAGGTCTAACTCCTTTTAAGCAGCGTTCAAATTCATGAGGATGATGGTGATGAAAGCAAAAATAAAATTTGAAAAATATTGCTCTTTCTTCCTTGAATACAGTCAACAGGTTTATTATGTAACGAAATCGCGTTCTGTTTTGACAAGTTCTCACTTTGTTGTTGAATGCTGGCAGCCGAGCATTCTTTTAGAGACTTGCCGTCAGTTATAACTCGTGCTGCCTTTGTTCGTCTTTGTAATAAGCGGGGCTTTCTCACGATGAAATTAATGTGACAGCTTGTATGAAATTAAAATTAACATAACATGTGTGACAGAGTGGGAACTTTTTTAAGATGCAAGATGATTTTACTATCTGTTGCCGTCTTTGAAATAAGTGGAACTTTTTTGTCTGCCCCTCACATTGGAATTAATGCACACTTTGTGTAGTATTAAAATTAGTATGTGTGTGTGACTGGGAACTTATGGATAAGTAGGGGGGGGGGAGTTGGGAAGTCTTTTAAGATGCAAAATAGTCTTTGAGAACAGTCTAAGAATGATGGTCACACACCTGTTCTGTCACGTAAATTATCAGTTAGTGAATGTGGCAGCCATGAAATTAATACAAACTGTCTTGTAGACATAATGTGGGAATGCCTCTGGGTAATTTTCTGACTGAGAATGTATGCATAATAAGAGGGGGGAGTTGGGAAATCTTTAAGATGCAAAACAGTGTTTGGGAAAACAGTCTAGGAATGCTGGCCACTTATCTGCTCTGTCATGCAAATTATCAGTTAGTGAGTGGACAGCCACGAAATTAATGCATACTGACTTGTAGACATAATGTGGGAATGCCTCTGGGAGATATTCCATAAAAGGGCACATTTCAGGTTCGGGTCTTCTTATTGGTCAAATTTTAAATATTTGGCATAACAGTCTTAGACCTCTTTTGCATCTAAAAGGTAAAAACCCGATACATGCATATCATTGCCTGAAGAAAAGTATTTTACATACCGATTTACTAGTATATAAGAGGAGTTTTCACCGGCCTCGACTGTCACACCGTCCAACTCGACCAATGTGCGAAGTCCACTCTACATAAAATGTAAGTTGCACTTTTTACTTTTTTAAATTTTGATGTTAGCTCCCACTGCTGTTAACGGAACAGCCTTTCGTAAATTTCTCTTGCCGTTTTAAAGACTTAGATATTATTTTTTTTAAATAAGTCTAGGAGTATGTTTTCTCTCTCTTTTTTTTACTTAGATAAGATCAAAAAAATGGCAGATGAAAACCAAGCTGTGTTCTTAGGAGGGGATACGTATGCACAGGCAACACTGTTTGGCAATAAGCCTTACGTTCACATTCGGAAAATGGCCGTTCCTTCAAGCTCTTTGAGCCCGTCTCGTCAGGGAGTGACCCTTGACGAAGAATTATTTTGGAAACGGACAATTTAAACGAAATTTATCTAAGACGTCAATCTGACAATGGATTTACCAAAACTTGGACTTTTGGTAAACGGATTAATTTTATTTTGTACAGGCATCCAAATTTTTACAAAACAACAGCATTATTTCACAGGGATGATGGAAAAACGATATGGTTAGATCAACGCAAGTTGGGAGGCTTATTACGTTACCAACATTGCATTACCTACAATCTAAATGCAATAATTGTTAAGGTAGGTGCTAAACAAGTTTAATTTTTATCATATTTCTCTCTCTCTCTCTTTTTCCCCACAGTGTGTCATTCAAAATGGAAGTTTCAACGACTGCTTTGTATTAATGGGCCAGACCCTGCTTCGAGTCAGACCCCATACACATGACGTTAAAATCGTCATTGATCGCATTTCCAAAAATATTGAAATTATGCAACAACAGTGGTTCCCGTTAATAAATGCATTTTATGGGAGAGAAGCAGGCACTCAACTAGATGCCAAGTTAGGAGATTTGAGTTGTAAACGCGTGACGGACAACGTCATTGTATTAAAAACGATAAAATGCTCCGTTTCTCTTAACGAACTCGATTTATTGCATTGTTGCTGTTTGATGCCTTCAGTTGCTAGTACTATTGCAACTTTGCATCGTAAAATTGCCGAAACACTTGGAGGAATGGAGATAACAGCTTCCATAGTGCTGGAACCTGACGAACAGAATAAATTACCCTCAACTTACCCCGGGCCCATCAATGGGCAGTAATGAGCCACTTACTTTGGCAAAAGAACTTAAGCAGGCGAAAAAAACAAAAAAAAAATAACGAAGAATTGCCACCGGCCAGTCCTCCTCCCCACGTCATTGTTATTGACGAAAACTGTAACTCTCAACTAGAGTGAATTCTCGATAATCGTAAGGCTTATTTTGGATATAGTAAAAATAGTCTTTCTCAGAAGTCCCATGAGTGCGTCCTTCAGCCCCATGCATACAAATGTAAACAACTATAATTTTCCCTTTTTTATCTTCCTATTTTCTGTTCTTCTCAGCCGGTTCTTCATCGTCATTAACGCAGCAGCGTAGTCAATGGGATGGTGGAGGGGGGGGGGCATGAATGTAGCAATGAGCCAGAACAGATAGCTAATAACCCGAAATTTATTATCAAAAAATGTCGGGGGGAAATTAGTAAAAAATTTTAAGACAGTTTCTATTGTTTACGAAGTAGAGTTCAAGCCGGCAACTGTTTAGCATTTAACCGAGAATAATCTTAACCCCATTGAATACATAGACAGTTTATTCAATGAAGTTTTCGATTGTTTGTTGCAAAATGTTCGTTCTCACGACTTAATAGGTGTGACGATTTGTGCAGCGGTAGATGAATGTCTTTATTTACCATTCACTCAAAAACAAAATTTCTTGGTCGAAAATTTGTTTTTGCTCTTACTAAAACTGAATCAATCGTCTAAGAGTTTGGGCATCTTTTCAAGCTGGCAGCTTAAAATAACAATTATTGACACGGCCGATGGTGCTGGAAAATTGCGCCGGGGGGGGGGGACCCCCCCAAAAAAAAGCAGGCCAGGACTAATATCTCACTATGGTTAGATTTGGGCCAGCTTAGGTCTATTGTCTGTATTAAAAACGATAGTGACAATCTCTGCCTGTCTCGAAGTTTGGTAGTTTGTAAAGCACGTGTGGAAGACAGGCTTTTGTATCGGAAGCTGCGAAAATCTCCTCAACTCCAAAACCAACTCGGGATCGCACTCCACGAGGCTGCAGAAGTAGCTTTCCGTTCCGATGGTTATAGCTTGATTGATGTTCACGAATTTCAACAATATATGATCGTACTCAAGGCTTTCAAATCGTAGTGTTTGAAAAAGTAGGGACAAAATGTCAAATCTTATACGAAGGCCCCCCCCCCCCGCTGAAAAGAGGCTTTATCTATTTTTACATGACAATCATTACGTCGGAGTTTTAAAACCCCGGTTCATCTTTAGCAGTAAATATTTTTGTCATAATTGTTTGAAGCCTTACTCTAACAAAAAATGGCACAGTTGTAAGAAGTTTAAATGTTACAGCTGTCATAGTTCTAAGTACCGTAGCTTTCTCAAACAATGGGTGTTGTGTCCCATTTGCAACAGACTTTTTCGTAACAGTGACTGTTTCAAAAGTTTCAAAGTTTCAAAAGTTTCAAATGTTTTCTAAAGCATCGAGGGAAACAAAATACGCCCCATCACTGCGGAAAAAGGCGGTGCAAGGTTTGTAAACAGTGAGTGGAACTCGAACATCGTTGCTTTATTCAACCGTTACCACTGCCTAAGAAACGAAAGAAACCAGCACGGCTTGTCGTTTATGACTTTGAAACGACGCAAACAAGCAAGTGTTTGACTTGAATGCGAAGGAATTTTTTCTACACGAGGTGAATCTCGCAGTTGCTAATGTAGCGTGCGAAGAATGCTTTAGTTCCAGTAGCTGTAATTTATGCGGTGATAAGGTTGTCGTTTTCAACAGCGGTCAGGCTACTTTGGATGATTTCTGCGAGTGGTTATTTACCACGCATGGTAACAATGGCGACACGTGTGCCGTTGCTCACGCAGCTTCAGGTTTTGACCTAATCATAATCGTACGATGGGCTCTAGATCGTGTGTTAAACCGACCTCGATTAGTCATAGTGGAAATAAGATCCTCACAGCCACGATAGAAGGGCTTCGTTTTGTCGACTCTTATAAATTCATGCCACTAAGCCTAGCTAAGCTTCCTGCCAGCTTGGGCCTGGATGCGTCAGTAAGAAAAGGTACAATTCCTCACCATTTCAACACTGCTGATAATTATCATTACGTAGGGCCCCTCCCTGACTTGAGTTTCTACGATCCAGATAGCCTAACTCCTACTGCTAGAGAAGAACTAATACAGTGGCATACTCAATAGCGAGCTAATGGCGTCGTTTTCAATTTCAAGAATGAGTTGATCGCCTATTGCAGTAACGATGTTACCGTTTTGATGGCCTGCTGTATCAAATTCAGGGAGTTGATTCAAGGAATTTGTCCGTTTCTGGAGCCGTTTCATGTTTGTATTCACTTCCTCAACTGGCCATAACCCTGTTCAGGACCCTACACCTTCGAAAGAATACCATCGCCTGCATCGGTTCTCGTGCCCAGCACCCTGACAGGCAATATTCGAGAGAAGGCATTATGTGGATAACGTGAGAAGCTACCCAGCGCAACATTTTCATTCAACATGCCGAGAATGGTGGCGAGGTGAAACTCGGTGGCAAGTGGTCGGTGGACGTTTGCAGCGCGGCTACCAATACGGTGTTCGAAATGCATGGCTGCTTTTCCACAGGTTGCATAAAATGTATACCTAATCGCTCTCAAATACTTCCGTTTAGCCAACTGTCCGCTCAAGATGCGTACGAAAAGTGTATATTCGTCGTAAAGCTAAGGAGGAGATACTACACGTGAAATATGTTTGTAAATGGTCATGCGAGCTACGTAAAGACATGGAAAACACCCGAATTAGCAGCTTTTGTGAAGGCTTTCCCCAAGAAGACCCCAGTTCTACACCCTTGTGACGCTTACTGCGGCGGCCGGGTCAGTACTTTCAAGCACTTACATTCCGTTCAAGGCAAAGACGAGCGGATTGTTGCGCGGCACATTACGAGCCTTTATCCTGCTTGTATGCTTTTTGAGAAATTTCCTACAGGGCTGCATCAGATCATTACAGAGTTTGGAGCTAGTACTGATATAAATAAATACTTTGGTCTCATACGAGCCGTTGTTTTTGGGGGGGGGGGGGGGGGGGGGGGG